>JBBPNU010000985.1:0-11732 GCA_038091055.1 Leccinum angustisporum
ATGCAATGCCTTTACCAGAACTGGCCGATACTATGGTTGGGAACAGCCAAAAACTATGCTCCAGACCTCCGGCCCGGGAAGGAGCCTGATCAAGCTAAAAACAGCGGACGGACGAAAATGGTCTCTGACTCGGAATCCTCCTGACCCACTGTGCCGGAAGCGGGTGTCGGAAGTAGATTGGCATCGATCGAACTTCCACTTCATCTCTACGTTTCCACAGTTTCTTCCACAATTCGCTCATGCTCGCAATCCAGACATGGCGACAAACGAGACAGGTGGTTTTGAAAACATCCGAGAGAAATTTGGCCGCTTCAGGATCCTTATCATTGGGCGGGCGAACGCTGGCAAGACGACTATTCTCCGCACGATCTGCAACACTACAGAAAACCCGGAGGTGTATGATGGAGAAGGCAACAAGGTGTGTGTCTGATTTGATACATATGGATGAGTGGTTACCAAACCGTGCCACGACTAGATCGATCCGACCCAGGTCGAGGGATCCACGGGTGTGAGTATCACTTGTAACATACTGGACATGGACATGACGTGCATATTTCCCAATTATGCTAGCGCGGAATGCACGACATCGAGAATGAACTGATTTTCCGGAGCAATGAAAAATTCGTCTTTCATGACTCACGTGGCTTCGAAGCTGGTTCCGTAAAGGAATTCCAACAACTGAAGGAGTTCATTGCTGATCGTGCAAACACGACATCTCTTAAGAAACGGATCCATGCCATCTGGTAAGAGCTCGAGCAGTGCGGGAAGAAGTTATTGAATAATCGTTACTCTGTATAGGTACTGTATCCCAATGGATAAATTGGATCGGGCAATCCAACGCTCTGAGGAAATTTTTTTTGATGAGTGTGATACGAGAAATGGTCAGTTCATTTTTAGCAAGGTTTGGTTTTAGCTCACAATATGTCTAGTGCCTGTTATCGTGTTGTTTACTAAGTTTGATGCATTATTGGCATCCGCAATGAGCAATCTATCCAGAGATGATCGAAAGTTGCCACGAGAGCAGAAGCTGGCAAAGGCACATGGGCTCATTGATGGAATTTTTGAGGATGCTAATGTATGGGGTCGTCTCTCTCAATTGAACTATGCACCAAAATGTAGTGTTCGGGTTGAAGGTATGTATTCTATTGTCTGACAAATGATGGAGCTTATGAAGTATGTACTGTGGATGCAAGGAATGCACAACTCAAATGAGGGATGTGAGATACTGCTAGAAAATACTGCAGGAGCTTTGAATGAGGAGACTCTGCAAATGCTATTTGTTACTGCCCAGGAAACAAGCATAGCATTGTGTATCAGATATGCAGTACAAAAGTGAGTACAGCCAACATTACAATTTTGGAAAACACTCATGTAATCATATAACAAGTGTCATATTTGACATAGACATGTTACATAAATCTACATGTCCTGTGCATAGCATGGATATTATTGAACCTGAAAAACTTGCAAGATGGTTTCCACATTTTTGGGTGAGAAGGTTTTTATATAAATTAGCTGATGCATGAAAATTGGATATATATATGCTAATTATGATTATCTGGGGGAATTTAGAAAGTGAGTTATTGCAGCAAATATGGAAAACTTATTTTGACTTATACCATTCATTGAATTTCATTTCACTATGAAAATAACAGCAAGTGAGTTATACATGGTGTAATGTAGCTCAGAGTGGTGATGCTGATGATGCCATGTACATTCATTCTGCATTTTGCTCTGGAGATAACAGGATGTGAGTTGTCATGGTGGAATGTGCCTGAGAGTGGTGATGCTGATGATGCAATGTCCATTAATTCTCCCTTCTGCTCTGGAAATGACAGAGAGTGAGTTGTCCATGGTGGAATATGCCTGAGAGTAGTGATGCTGATGATGCCATGTCCATTCATTCACCCTTCTGCTCTGGAAATGACAGAGAGTGAGTTGTCCACGGTGGAATGTGCCTGAGAGTGGTGATGCTGATGATGCCATGTCCATTCATTCTCTCTCTGCTCTGGAAATCACAGTATGTGAGTTGTCCATGGTGGAATGTGCCTGAGAGTGGTGATGCTGATGAAGCTGTGTCTATTCATTCTCCATTCTGCTCTGGAAATGACAGAATGTGAGTTGTCCATGGTGGAATGTGCCCCAAAGTGGTGATGTTGATGATGCCATGTCCATTCATTGTTTATTCTGCTCTGGAAATAACAGTTTGTGAGTCATCCATGGTAAACTGTACCTGAAAGTGGTGATGCTGATGATGCCATGTTTATTCATTTTCCATTCACTCTGGAAATAACAGAGAGTGAGTTATCCTTGGTGGAATGTGCCTGGGAGTGGTGATGCTGATGATGTCATATCCATTCACTTTCCATTCTGCTCTGGAAATAACAGTTTGTGAGTTGTCCATGGTATAATCTGCCTGAGAGTGGTGATGCTGATGAAGCTGTGTCTATCCATTCTCCATTCTGCTCTGGAAATGACAGGATGTGAGTTGTCCATGGTGAAATGTGCCCAAAAGTGGTGATGTTGATGATGCCATGTCCATTCATTGTTTATTCTGCTCTGGAAATGACAGCATGTGAGTGGTCCATGGTGAAATATTCCTGAGAGTGGTAATGCTAATGATGCAATGACCATTCATTTTCCACTTTGCTCTGCATTGCATTTTGCTCTGGAAATAACAGTTTGTGAGTTGACCATTATGGAAGTGGCTAAGTGTGGTGATGCTGATGATGCCATGTCTATTTATTCTCCATTCTCTGAAAATTACAGTATGTAAGTGGTCCATGGTAGAATTTGCCTAAGAGTGGTTGCTGATGATGCCATGACCATTCATTTTGCATTGACTCTGGACATAACAGGAAGTGAGTTGTGCATGGTGAAATGTACATGAGTGTGATGATGCTGATGATGCCATGTCCATTTGTTCTGCATTCTGCTCTTGAATTGACAGCTAGTGAGTTGTGCATGGTGAGGTTCGCCTAAAAGTGGTGATGCTGATGAATCATGCCATGTCCATTCATTGTTTATTCTGCTCTGGCAATGACAGCATGTGAGTGGTCCATGGTGAAATGTGCCTAAGAGGGATGATACTGATGATGGCATGACCATTCATTTTGCATTCTGCTCTCGAATTGGCAGCCAGTGAGTTGTGCATGGTGGAGTGTGCCTAAAAGTGGTGATGCTGATGAAGTCCATTCATTCTCCATTCTGGTCTGGAAATGACAGAGAGTGAGTTGTCCATGGTGAAATGTGCCCAAAAGTGCTGATGCTGATAATACTATGTCCACTCATTCTCCATTCTGCTCTGGAAATGACAGGATGTGAGTTGTGCATGGTGGAATGTGCCAGAGCATGGTGATGCTGATGATGCCATGTTCATTCATTCTCTTCTCTGCTCTGGAAATGACAGGATGTGAATTGTGCATGATGAAATTTGCCTCAGAGTGGTTATGCTGATGATGCCATGTCCATTCATTCTCTCTCTGCTCTGAAAATGACAGGATGTGAGTTGTGCATGATGACATTTGCCTCAGAGTGGTTATGCTGATGATGCCATGTCCATTCATTCTCTATTCTGCTGTGTAAATGACAGGAAGTGAGTTATGCATGGTGGAATGTGCCAGAGAGTGGTGATGCTGATGATGCCATGTCCGTTCATTCTCTTCTCTGCTCTGGAAATGACAGGATGTGAGTTGTACATGGTAGAATGTGCCTGAGAGTCTTGATGCTGATGATGTCATGTCCACTCATTCTCCATTCTGCTCTGGAAATGACAGGATGTGAGTTGTCCATGGTAGAATGTGCCAGAGAGTGGTGATGTTGATGATGCCATGTCCATTCATTCACTCTCTGCTCTGGAAATGACAGGATGTGAGTTGTGCATGATGACATTTGCCTCAGAGTGGTTATGCTGATGATGCCATGTCCATTCATTCACTCTCTGCTCTGGAAATGACAGGATGTGAGTTGTGCATGATGACATTTGCCCCAGAGTGGTGATGCTGATGATGCCGTGTCCTTTCTTTCTTTATTCTGGGAAATGACAGTATGTGAGTTGTCCATGGTGGAATGTGCCTGAGAGTGGTGATGCTGATGATGCCATGTCCATTCATTCTCCATTCTGCTCTGAAAAATAACAGTATGTGAGTTGTCAATGGTGAAATGTGCCTAAGAGCAGCAATGCTGATGATGCCATATCCATTTATTCTCCATTCTATTCTGGAAATGACAGCATGTGAGTTGTCCATGGTAGGATGTTCCTGAGAGTAGTGATGTTAATGATGCCATGTCTATTCATTCTCCATTCTGCCGTGGAAATGACAGGATGTGAGTTGTCCATGGTGGAATGTGCCTGAGAGTGGTGATACTGATGATCCTGTATCCATTCATTTTCTATTCTGCTCTGGCAATGGCAGTTTGTGAGTTTTGCATCCTAGAATAATTTGAAAAGTTTTAATTATCATGATACCATGTTTATGTTTTATTTTCAATTCACAGGAAGTGAGCTATCAATCATTTAACATTTTTTTCTGTCACAATTCAATATGTTCAATTTTTTTGGCTCATGTTTTATTGATTTATTGATTTATAGCATGTATGTTGCTCATTGTATCATCCATTCATCACCATTATTGATGCACATTTCTCCCCTACCTTTCTCCATTATTAGTTGGTAAGCTTTTTATTATTTTGAAATCTGGCATATTTCACTTTATACCCGACATTTATTTGGTTGCATTGAAGACTGTAAGTCAGGTTTTGCCCCTGAAGTTATAATTCTCACTATTCATTTTTGGATGGTTATAGAAGGTATATCATGGAATACATTATCATACTAATGACAAATTGGATTCCTTATAGATGGTATAATTTGTTTTAATTTCATTCATTTGATTACTCCCACTCAATCATTTCCCAGACTGTAAGTTTTTCCATATTACTTCGGCATTATACATTCATTGTGCTTGAATCATTGTTTTGTCACATGCAGGATGTGAGGTCACTACTATTGTGATAATATTGTGACAGCTGATCTATCATTAAATAACATTATTTAATCTCAATTTTAGAATGTAAGTTGTTTAATGTATGAGTTCAATTTTGACTACATCTACAATTTGTATTTTATAGACTGTGAGTTTATTTTCATGTTTATTTTCATATTTATTTTTGACACATTTGAATTCAATTTGTTTCTTTATCAGATTGTTCACAATAAAACAGTATGTGAATTAATGATATTTGCTTTTGGCTATAACATGTTATTATTCAGTCCAATATAGACACCAGCCAATGTTCCATGCTCAAGCCTAAGAGTATTGTAAATTCCTCATTAATTTGATTCTGTGATAAAATCTAATGAAGAATCATAGAGGAATTTGGGTACATGGCAGCTAATCCTTCTAAATATGACTGGTATATTCTTCTTTTATCTTCCAAGTTTTTCTTTGGAAAATACACAACAATTTTATTTTATCGTAGATGTATTGCTCATTCTAGAGCATTCTTTCTATCTTTTCCATCAAAAGCATCCTCAACCACTTCTATCTGCTGCCCAAAAGTACAAGGCATCAAACATACGCAGCAAGGTGAAATTAGCTATGAAGGAAGTTTTTGATCAGTATGGCAAAGCATCCAAAGAAGAAAAGGTTGAGATGATTTTGAATGTCATTCTTCAGAATCGGATCAGTATGTTAAGCATATCTTGAATGATTCATATAATAACCTTCTATTTGTAGCCACTTGAGGAACACCAAGTCCAAATTGTTGGATATAGAAGTCGGACCATCACATTGTTTTGAAGAAGTAGATGGGAAACTAAGAGCAAAGAAATTGTTGAAACAGCCAAAATGTTCTATAGAAAAGGCTGTACTAGTCATGTTATGCATGTTGTATCTGTTTCCATGTAGTGCTTGTTTTTACCTTCTGCACTATACACACAAGATACCTTGCACAAGCAAGGTAATGTTTTCTTTCTGTTGGAGCTTGTGTCACTTTGAATCCATCCATAAATGTTTGATAACAAAAAGTACACATAGCAGGACCCAAACTACATATAGATAAACATAATTGAAAGAGCTGGTTGAAACAAGAGAATCTTGGAATGCTCGGTCATTGGATTGTGTGTGTGGAGCATACTAGCAATTCATGATAGGCATGTTTCCTCCCAATCCATTCTGTATGTTCTGTGATGTGCTGCCTGGTGCCAGAGCCTGCCACTTGGTGTACTTGAGTCTATCATGAAAGGGTACCACAAGTAATTATCAAAGACCAAACATGCAGCTGAATAGAACTCTGAGCAGGCTAGTAGAGGCAGTGAAAATAACAATAGACTTGATGCCAGCAAGTTGGGCACTTTATCACGTCGTAGACTTGTCTCGACCATTGGCAATGACAGATTCATCACTCACACGTGTCTTCAAATAAAGCAAAAAGCAACAGCAACGAATGAAAATTCCACAATACAAGAGAGAGATACACAGACCGAACCACTGAGTTCCACCAAAAACACGCAAATATACTGTACGAGAAGATAAAGAAAAGGACAGCACAGCAATGCAAAAACAAAGCATAAAAAGGAACAGAAAAAGAAAATTCCAAGTCGAAAGCACACTCTCCCCCAGAGCAAACAGAAAAAAAAACCCTTCTACAACGCCAAAAACGGAAGCGGCCGCGCCGTCGGATCGCAATACATCCTATGCACCTGACTCAACGTCTCCGTCTCCAACCCCCTGATCCGCAAACAACGTTGAAACAGCTTCTTGTCGATCGAAAATTGCACGCGGCTCGCGAGGTGCTGGCCAGCCACCAGATCCTTGATCACCCCCGCGATCAACCGTTGCTTGTGCACGTTGATCAGCGGCTCCAGTTGCATCGAGGCAGGCAGTGGTGTCAGAGTTTCAAATACTTCGGGCTGACACGGCGAGTAAGCTCAACCCTTGCGGGTCGATCGACACCGGTTCGTGAGGCGCCGTAGGGTCAATGAGATCGGGCAGTTTGTTATATCGATTAAACTGAGCGAGGTAGATACCTAGAACCGATCATCACGCCGTCAATCACAGAGCGCAAGGACGACCCAAGGACGTCAAGTCAGTCACTCACCGATAAAGGGAACACCAGCAGACGGCGTGCTCCCCTCAGTAGACTTACTCCACGACTGTGAATCCGAGGTGTTGCTGCTCAGAATCGTCCACGCGTGCGAACGCACGTCGATCGGCTTGGCGTCTACCATGGCCGAGACAGCCTCATGCACCGCCTTGAAATCGTCGTGCGCGTTCACAAATTGCGACAATTATTGAAAAACTTGCATCTCCCATCTCCCACGGACCCACCCGGCACCAATGTCGATGCATCGCCTTGTGCACCCATTCGTTGCGCAGTCCCGCAAGTACGGCAGCTAACGTGTGAAAGTTGCTATGACTGTATGATTTCTGCAGACCACGTCCAGCAATGAGCACCAACTCTTGTCCAAACAAACAAGACAAACGTCACACGTACGAACGCGATCCTGATAAACTTGGACACGAGCGTATGTCGATCGCTCGGCGGCGTCAACACGATCTCGGACACGACGAAATTCGCCATCAGGTTGAACCGACCCCGAGCGACCGCCAACGCGCTCGTCTTCTGGCCGTTTCGCGACTCTGTCTGCCATTGAGCTCGGTCCTTGAGGTATTGCGCCCAGTCGAGCACGTCCACCTCTTGACACGACATCCAGTCGTCCATGATCAATTCTTCCGGTTTGATCCCCATGAACAACTCTCGATCGATCATCGAGAAATGCTGTGCCAACGCGTCCGCGCCGACGTTCAACGTTCAACACCCAACTTCCATGCGACTTGCGACCCGTCGGCGACAAAATCTTGGTCGGCGAGGTAAGCGGGGGAGCGGTAATGGCAGGGATAGGGAGAGGGGCTAGAACCGGGGCAGGAGACAGGTTCGATGGCGACCTCAAACGTGTCTGGGATAGACCTCGTGCGTCTAAGAGATGTGCGTGGAGTACGTGGGCGCCAATCTGGGAGGCGCCACCAGTTTGAGTTTGTTCTGAGCGAGGATGTTGTGCACGCTCATACGGGATCTCCCCTTTAGCGTGTGGCCGTACGTCTGGAAGATGTCGATGGAAGTGGAGACCTTTTGGGCTTTGGATTCAGCTTCTGCACCCGGCGCGATTGCATCACGGTGTCTAGTTTAGTTTATCACTTTGCCTGAAAGCAGGACAGCAAATTCAAGGACTGACCTGACACGGTACATTGGCTTTTCGTGTTGGTTGACGAAGGCGGTGATGGCATAGGGCGAGCGGACGTCTGTACCGACGCCCAGGTATTGGTATTGGTCATATGCTGTCGTGCAGCAGGCCCCGACGATGTCTCGCGAGACAAAACTTCCGTCTGCTGGCAAGACAAGCAACCTGAAATAGCATGAGGAGAAACAGAGGCTCCACAGCTTGATTGACGAGGTCTAGACATGACGGGCACGTGGCAAATTTTAGATTTCGGACTTTGCGCTGATGCAAAGATAGCGCACAACATATTTGTCATTCCGCTTTCCCCTACTATGACGACGCTCAGTGCGGTCACTGATCAGTGTCCCCACTTCCTTGCCGTCTTCCACTTGCCAGTGTTGAACGTTGAACCTTGCTGCCGCGCTCACGATGCTCTACATCTGCGAGGAACGCGAAAAAGTATGTGCTGCCACAGTGCTGGACTGACATTTTGATCAGTCTTGCTTCCTTCTGGCAAACGCTCTGTCGCAGTAGACATGTATGAAGAGAGTTAGACTATACAGGTCAGTAATGAATGTGTAAGGGTAGGGAGTTATCAGAGTAGCAGTCTCCCTCCCCATCTCGCTGCGTCGTCACCTTCCTCGCCGTATCGAAGACCTCGTTCTGCCGACTCCCGAGAGGGTTACCGCACATCACCGTCTCGCTCGTTCGCCCTCGCACTTCGCATCTCCTGAGCGTCTGAACGGATGTACCCACTTCCACCTCCTGCCCGGAGGCACTCATCCCCGCCGTTGCGCTTGCTGCGACAAGCATGCACGAACGTACGTCCTCGCTCACTCTAATCCCCTTACTTTGTCCTCGTCCGATCTCCCTTGCTTGCTCTCACCCCTTTTCACCCCTCCTACCCGTCCAAACGGACGCACTCCCCCTCCACACGCCGTCTTGTCGTCACCTATCCCTCGCTCTCTGTGAGTACTGCGCTCGATTCATATTGTCACCCACCAGCTGTTTCGTTTTTCAGCCTTCTCATCTTCCTCGTTATTCCCACTTTCCCTGACTCCATCCGTGTTAGGTTCGTTCCCACATCTTCCAGTCCGCTTCACATCTTCGTGCCCACTTTCGCCTCCGACTTCGAACTTGTCAGTGCTGCCACCGAGTCGAGCTTCTTTCGTTCTTTCTCTTCGTCTGTCTATTCGTAGTATTGATCGTTAAATCGTGTTATTTAAATGAATTCGTGGGCGTTTCGCGCATGCCGATCTCGTCTGAAACGACTGCAGCACGATTCTAACGTGGTACAAGGGTTTATCTGCTTGTGGGCCCATTTAGACGTCTCGGCCGATGGCAGCACGATCCATGAGCACATACAATGCCTTTACACTAGCAGAACTGGCCGATACTATAGTTGGGAACAGTCAAAAGCCATGCTCCAGACCTCCGGCCCGGGAAGAAGCCTGGGATCAAGCTAAAAACAGCGGACGGAAATGGTCTCCGACTCAGAATCATCCTCACTGTGCCGGAAGCGGGTGTCGGAAGTAGATTGGCATCGATCGAACTTCCACTTCATCCCTCGCTGACCTCTACTTCAACTCTACGTTTCCACAGTTTCTTCAACAATACACTCTCGCTCGCAATCCAGACATGGAGTTAAACATGACAGGTGGTTTTGAAAACATCCGAGAGAAATTTGGCCGCTTCAGGATCCTTATCATTGGGCGGGCGAACGCTGGCAAGACGACCATTCTCCGCGCAATCTGTAACACTCAGGCTACTGAAAACCCGGAGATCTATGATGGAAAGGGCAACAAGGTGCGTGCCTGGTTTGATACATGCCAGGATCCGTGGTTTACCAAACCGTGCCACGACTAGATCGATCCGACCCAGGTCAAAGGATCCAGCGGGGCGAGTATCACTACATACTGGACTCTGACATCACGCGCATATTAACCAATGATGATGCTAGCGCGGACTGCACGACATCGAAGATGAATTAATTTTCCGGAGCAATGACAAATTCGTATTCCATGACTCGCGGGGCTTCGAAGCTGGTTCTGCGGACGAATTTAAACAACTGAAGGAGTTCATTGCTGATCGTGCAAACACGACATCTCTAAAGAAACGGATTCATGCCATTTGGTAAGAGCTCGAGCAGTGCGGGAAGTAGTCATTGACTGATCGGGACTTTGTATAGGTACTGTATCCCAATGGATAAATTGGATCGGGCAATCCAACGTTCTGAGGAAATGTTTTTTGACGAGTGTGATACAAAGAATGGTCAGTTCATTTTTAGCAAGGCTTTTTTCTAGCTCACAATATGTCCAGTGCCTGTTATCGTGTTGTTCACTAAGTTTGATGCATTGTTGGCATCCGCAATGAGCAATCTATCTAGAGATGATCGAAAGTTGCCACGAGAGCAGAAGGTGGTAAAGGCCCATGGGCTCATTGATGGAATTTTTGAAAATGCTAATGTATGGGGTCATCTCTCTCAATTGAAATATGCACCAAAATGTAGTGTTCGGGTTGAAGGTATGTATTCTATTGTCTGACAAATGATTGAGCTCATGAAATATGTACTATGGATGCAAGGAATGCACTCAAATGCCAGAAAGGGATGTGAGATACTGCTGGAAAATACTGCAGGAGCTTTGAATGAGGAGACTCTGCAAATGCTATTTGTTACTGCCCAGGAAACAAGCATGGCATTGTGTATCAGATATGCAGTTCAAGAGTAAGGACAGCATTTGAAATTTTGAATTGAAAAAAAGCTAATGCAATGATGGAAAAAGTGCCATACCTGACATAGACATGTTATATCAATCCACACTTCCTGTGCATAGCATGGATAATATGAAACCTGAAAAACTTGCAAGATGGTTTCCACACTTTTGGGTGAGATGGTTTTCATATAAATTAGCTGATGCATACATCTGTAAAAAAGCAAAATGCTATATAGCTCTATATAGTACCTGTAGTTATGGTAGACGCTGTAAGCTTCCCCCAACTATATAGCAACATTTGGTGCACTATAGCACTATATAGCACTATATAGCACTATATAGTAGTCCATTTTACCGTCCAATAGAAGCTATATAGCTTCGCGTAGCACATTGTAGCAGAGAAAATTATTTGCGATAGAAGCTATATAGCTTCTGATAGTAAACTGTAGCACCGTGCTTTTATTGTCTAGGAGCTATATAGTAGAACAATATAGCACCTTGTAGCAGTAGTAGCTATAGCGTATCACCAAACAAACCCACTCCGACCAACAAAACCCCTCCAACTCGAGCCAACAAAACCTCCGACCAACAAAACCTGCACCGCGTGTCCGTGACCTGACTACTCCGAGTCATACTCAACCTCATCGTCTCCCTCCTCCTTGATTTCATCTCCCCCATACCCGACCTCGACCACGTCTACATCCGGCTCCACCTGCTCAAACTCATTCAAGTTGATGTTCAGTAAAGGCATCCCTGTTGGACGCCGAGACGACGCGTTCCACCTTTGCAGGAGAGGA
>JBBPNU010000986.1:0-11721 GCA_038091055.1 Leccinum angustisporum
CTACCAGGCGCGACGTCTTCACGTTCGGTACCGACGGCGTTCCACACCGTCCAGTCAGACACACGCCCCTGTCCCCTTTGCACATACCCTTAACGGCACCGCTGCCGCCGTCCCGCGGCTGATCATCGCTCTGCTAGAGAACGGAGCACGCTTTGACGAAAAGGGAGAACCGTCAGGTCTTGATCTCCCAGCGGTTCTCAGACCGTTTTGGTTAGGAACTTCGAACATTATTAAATGGGTCTAGAGTGCATACATACATACATTCGTACATTTATACTTCACGCGAATTCATCGAGCCTGCACGTGAGATGAGTGAAGCCTTTGATCTTATAGAAGAAGCCTCCTAGGTTACATTTGAAGCTGTGAAATATTTTCCTAAAAATGAGAGTTATCATTCCATTTGGTCCAACTATAAAAGTTGTAACCCCTGTCTTTGTGATCCCAATGGTGCAATAATCTAATCAATCTGATCCAATCTGGGTGAGATATAAGCAAAATGGTTGCAAAATCCCAGTGATATCACTGATATGAGGCTTCTGATTGGCTAATAATTCAAGGGGATCTTGCCACTTCTAAGTCACTTATGTAACACAATTCTGTGCCTGGAGAAGCTTTATTGACACTGCATCAGTCCTGCATCATTCATGCATTGTTGTTACAATAAGTGCTGCATTACACTAAATCCTCTAATTACAAAAATGATGCATTCAAGTTATTTCTATGGTATAGGCTATAGCTTGTCTGGAAAACAACATCAGTAAAAAAAAGGCCTGGTAGCAACCTATTTACTATAGAGACTACAGAGTACTATGTAGTAATTTTGACACTCAGATTATCTATGTAGCACTTGGTAGTAAGTCAAGTACCATGGAGGTCTACTGAGCTTACCAAGTCTTCCAAAGAAATCTAAAGATGCATTTATAGTAGACTAGTATGTAGTAGACTTAGTAGAACACTTGAGTGTCAAAATTACTATAGTGTCTAATAATATCTATATAGTTTGAACAGGGTTGCTATTAGATTTCTTTGAAAAGATTGGTAAATTTTTTTCTTAGAGGGCATGTTTTCCTGTAAATCAGACAGCCACACACTGTGACACACAGTTATACTACTATCATACTAAATGTATGCATTCAGTAACAAAGCCTACCTTATTCCACATGTAATGCAACTGGTGTGGCAGGGTTATGAGGTAAGCCAATGCCGCCAATTCAGAGGCATTGACTACCCATGTGAGGAGTCCGGTAGAAGATAGCCTTTCTACTCAATGCCATGGGTAAGTATGAAAAGTTCCATATGTGGAAGGAATTACTCATGTTCAACTTGAAGTTGTGTCACCACATTCGCCTCAGACTCAGACATGGCAAACATGGTGAGGTATACAAAGGAGAGGATGTTTAGGAAATAAAATAGGAAAAGGACGAGGGTTGGTTGGAGTGTTGCCAGGTTAAAAACCACAATAGGTTATAGATATGGCCATTCTGATCACAAAGAAGATCCCCAGCCGCTGGATGAGCCTACGGTCAGTAGAATTCATCATGATTCCAAAGAATACCACTTCCAAAGCATGTACCACAGCCAGGGAGCAGGACAGTAAAAACCTGGGGAGGAATTATGTCAATGGCATGAGTCGCATGACTGGGTGATTATTATTCTGATAGTACCAGCAAGTTATTTAAATCTATACTACAATTTTTTGATGATGTCATTGTCAACCGCCGATGACACTGTGTGTTTTAAACATGGCTGCACAATACATATCCAGACGTGCATGTCTTAGATGTGGCTGCAATACACATCCAGATGTGCACAATTAAGATGTGGCACAAGAGGCATTGCCAGATGCCACACATAAGAACATGCTAGTAACAGGATATAATTAGTACAAATTTTCCTAATCTTCAAATAACATGGGACAGTGTTGTATAATTTTTCCTGCTGAATAGCTGTGTCATATTGTGACATGGTAGTATTAGGTAAACTATTACATCATGTGACAGGCTAAACAAACTAGGTTCTTAGTAAAACTATCACACCATGTGAGTCGATGTGACAGTCTAAATGGCTTGTTTATTTAGCCTTGTCATATATGATATGGTGTAATAGTTTACCTGTTTCATATTGTAATATGGTAGTGTTAACTGTTAACCAGGAAAATTTATGCAAGACTGCCCCATGCTGTTTGTAGATTACTAATTATATTCTGTTACTAGCATGTTCTTATGTGTGGCATCTGGCAATGCCTCTTGTGCCACATCTTAATTGTGCACATCTGGATGTGTATTGCAGCCACGTCTAAGACACGCACATTATTCTATCATGCCTAGAGACTCGGAGTGCATGGAAAAGATGTTAGATGGGATTCAACTTTGTTTTCTTCTCTACCACTTCCCTACTATGCAAGCTTCCATCAATCTTGCTGACTAGAGCAACATTTTTATGCACTCTGGCTTCATTGTCACAGAGTTGACTTTTTTCAAAACCACCTCTCCATTCCAACATCAATACATCCGCATGGCCATCCAACCTCCCCCTGGTCAACAGCCTGAGGGGCCCATCATCAATCCAATTATCATTCAGATTGAACGCAACATCCGTGGAAACGGAGTGCCCGGCTGGATCAGCATCTACAGTTCAGCAGACACAAGAGGCATTGCCAGATGCCACACATAAAAACATGCTAGTAACAGGATATAATGAGTACAAATATTTATAATCTACAAACACTGCACATTATGAGTATCAATTTGTTACAATATAGTTCATTGACAGACAGAAATATGATGGTGCCAGTGTGCCAGACAAGGGAGTGCAAGTCTCCTTTAGCAGAGAAGACTTCAACAGTCTTGTTTCCTGAGCTGTAGATACCAAGCTCAATTGACTCTATGCCAACTTCATTCTGAGCAAATGAAACCACTGGGCCAGCATACTAGTGTCCGACGGTGAGGCTGCATGGAACAGTGTTGTATAATTTTTCCTGTAGTATTAGGTAAACTATCACACCATGTGATAGTCTAAATGGCTTGTTTATTTAGCCTGTTACATGGTGTGATAGTTTACCTGTTTCATATTGTAATATGATAGTGTAAACTGTTAACCAGGAAATTTTATGCAAGGCTGTCCCATGCTGTTTGTAGATTAGGAAAATTTGTACTAATTATATCCTGTTACTACTAGCATGTTTTTATGTGTGGCATCTGGCAATGCCTCTTGTGTGGCTATATGATATATACTAAGGCAGATTAGAGCATGGTTTGATGTTGTCAGTCCTCATGCAGTTTCATGATCATAAACAGAAAGAGACAAAAGCAAATGACTTACAAAAGACAATGGCCCAAGTTGTGGAGGTGAAGTCTGAGGTGTGCAGCAACCATCATGGCACACACACTTGTGTAATGGAAAGTGGAGAAAGAAGGCAGTGTGATAAGGTTGCCAGTGATGGTGTGTCGAGGGTGCTTCAACCCACAAATTCCTGGGCCCTTAAGGATTCTTTGCTGGATTGGGAATCCTGTATGGCAACTGCCAGTGCTGTACTTTTGCCTTCAATGTTGTCAGAAAGTCCTCCAGATCAGACTTGGGTTCTGTCACACTGTCATTGACAGTATCTTGAATGTCCAAGTCTTTGTTAGTGATTGTAAAAGTACTAGTAGAATAGCACTCACTGGAATGAACCTGCTTTTTGCCTGGATTAAAAACCACAAGCAGGAGTTTCACAACTGTCTCATCTTGTTAGACACTGTCAACATGACCAGTCTGTTCAAGCAACTAAGAAAATGGGTTGATTAGCCAGATGAGTTCACTGGTATATTCAAGCAGCTCACCTGCAATCCTGAAGACACACTGAGATAGCCTGAGAACTTGGGTCAAGTTAGGTGTTCCCATCTGGGCCACCCCAGACATTCACCTGGTGTCTTCAGTTCAAGAAAAGTATCCCAGATCCCAGAAGCTCAGTCTACTATTTCAGGGATGACAACTTCTACTAGCATGTCCTTATGTGCCTGTAAGGCTGTAACATCATAATAACATGGAATTTCTAGGTATCCCATCATACTGACCAGTGACAAACATTTGTCCTCATTCCCATCCCCATGACCCCATCTCCTCGTCTGAGTTGTCTCACCCAGCATGCAGAAGCAACCACACAACACACACAATTGTGCATGTTGTGCAGTTGCTGCTGCATGCTGCAGTTACTCATTCAACTTACCATCACCAACAATGGTTATGGGTATGCAGGTAGGCAAATGCCAACCTGTGCCCATTCAATACAGGCCCAAAATCATGTGGCAACAATGGTGACAAGACATGCTGCCACAGTACAAACACAGCAGCAGGATCATAGGGGTTGAGTAAACAGTGGTGAGATGGGGTGACCTCTCAACAAGTCAACTTGAACGATGTGCCACCATGACCATTGTAACAGCAGCTGCACCTGCCAGTGCCAGTGGCACTATACTAATTGTCATGACTTGGAAACCTGCTTGTGCACTACAGACTTGGAACAACCTCTGGAAACAGTGGAACACCAACATGCCAACATGGCCATCAAAGATATGTACATTTACTGACATTTAAATATGGTTTCCAAATTCAGGCCAACTTGTAGACCAAATGAATAGGGAGAGAGCACGAAACGTAGATTCGAGATCAGGTATTGACAACATCAAGTTATCCTACCATCCATTCTAAAATACCACAACACATAATAGCCTATAGGCGACACAGGAAGAAATGAACGAAGGTATCCAAACCGGAGTAGGAGGTACAGGGCAGCAATAACGTTATAACTTATCACCACTACATAAAGAATAATTACCGCTACGAAGTCAATTCGACAAAGGAACGTAGAGAAGTCTCAGATCTCAGAAGCCGAAGAGTCTGAATATCAAGTACAGCATAGATCCTACGAAACGAATGGCAGATAGCCCGGCTCTACGAAAAGAACAAAAGGTAGAGTCAGCACCGTACATTTAGGAATCACCACAGAAACTCACAGGGCAAAGAACAGAAAGCTAAGATATGGGTTGAAATTGGACGAATCTGAGTTTTCAACACGCTTATTCACCCATGTCAAAAAGGCGGTGGAGGTGAAGACAAGAATCATAATCCTAATCACCCAACAATTAGATAGAACATGATGTAAAGAAAAGATAATACTTGCATGTTGGTGGCGACCCATGTAAGAACGACATTCGTACGACTGCTGCGATCACGGTCGGACTGTTTAGTCGCTGCATCACGGTGTTCCTTCTCCTCCGGTGGTTTGACTTTTAGTGCGGCACGAGATGCGGCCCACAATTGATCAACGTCTTCCCGGGCAGTAGGTATTTCGACTTCCATCATCACTTTGCCACCATCGCCTTTGATCTGCTTCGCGCCACCCAGATCCTTGGGAGCAGTATTGTCGCCCTTCGTGCCCCTAGGTGACATAAGCTCCCGTGCGACATCGAGAAAAAGGAGATTCGTACCAGGTAACATCGTGTAAGTTACACATGGCATACATCACTGATCGGCAAGACATGAGTTGTCACACTGATAGCGACTACATCCACCATCACTTACTCAAGATGTTCACATCTTTTCATGATCACATTAGTATTTTGGCAACACAATGATCGGAAACAGACTTACAGCTAGGAAGTAGGAACAAATATTGGAGGAATGAGGTGAGCATGTGCCACGGTTCCAGGTGCATGAGCGAGGAGATAAGGTAGAGTCCATAGGTTGCTGCTAGAGAAATCACAATCTCGCGGAACGCTTGATTGGTAGCCACCAGGCTGTTCACTTCAGCATCGAGCATGGAGCAGGGAGTTCACCTGTACTTACTT
This sequence comes from Leccinum angustisporum, assembly GCA_038091055.1. Taxonomy (NCBI): domain Eukaryota; kingdom Fungi; phylum Basidiomycota; class Agaricomycetes; order Boletales; family Boletaceae; genus Leccinum; species Leccinum angustisporum. The sequence continues at coordinate 5,829 of JBBPNU010000986.1, forward strand.
GCCAATGTTTTTCCAACCAGCGACGGTGTGAGGGAGAGCAAGATAGACCGTAAAGCCAGCACACCACAAGGTCATGACATTACAGATACCAAAAAGAATCATGGCAAGTGCGTAAATCCACTTTGATCCCTGTTCGAGTACATTAGCCAAAGGTCGCTAAGAAAACATGATGAACCCGCCTGAGGTCGATTCCCGAGGGAACATACTGTTGTGACAAAGAGGAGGACGATGTATAGCTAAGGGGATGGGTCAGAATCAACAATTCGCGTTGCGAGTATTAGGTAGCAGACCTTCAAGAAGACCTCAAAGATGATCTGACTGACTCCTGAGCTAAGAAAGTTGAAGGCGTTGCCCTGACCAGGCGCTGTCGCAGATGAAACCAACTAATCTCGGCTCGATTACTGGCAGAATGCGTTGGATTGAAGCACTCACGAAGAAAAAGGCGAGGTAAAAGTTGGCAAGAGAGGTCCAAGTGAAAATAAGCTGGACAAAGTTGTAGATGAATTCAATCTAAGTGACACATGGTCAATTTCTAGATCACGTTGGAATCAAGTTTAAATACCTGCAGAACAAGCATGCGGATGGGGTTCTGTCCGGATGTCCAAATCTTGTAGAAGAAAATTGTCGAATGGATGGATGCGAAGAGAGATCCGTTCAGCCATCTACGACGTTGTGAGATGAATTCAGGAACCTAACGAGCAGTCAGGAGACATGTCGAGTCAAGAGGGTTCTGACTAACTGTCGTGGGCACATCAGTGGATGCCTTGGCGCTCTTCACATATTTCAAGCTGCAAGATGTTAGTTCCCCAGTGAGCTCTGGGTGGAACGAACTCACACCCATCCCTCGCGCTTCTTCGTCACAATTTCGAAGCACAAGATACGATCTTCAGCAAGATACATGTTACGTTCTGATGGGTGTGTCAACAAAATCATCCGGTGGAAAGCACGAACAGTATCCTGACCGAAGAGTCCAGCGTCACTGGCTCCGCCATGCATCGTCTCGCCCTTGAAGTATGATGCGAGCGGGCCCTTTCCGTCGGGCCCGTTCAGAAGGGCCTTGTATCTGTATGCACTGAAGGCCCCTGGCAACACGCTGATGTAGCCGAAGATGCTCTGCAAGAGAGTTACGACTGGCCGAGAAATTATAACAAACTATATCACGATACCTCGAGGGGCTTGTCGAGTATGTTTGACATTTTGTACTGAATGTGTCTGTTAGGAAGCAAGCAAATCTGTTAAATGGGGTACTGTACCTCGAAGTTCTGCGAGGCCGCCAGCGGACTGAGGAGGAGTAACGAACATCCTTTGCCAGTGTCAACACAAATTCTGGAAATAAACTTCGGTTTATTATGTGCCAGTAAGCGGTAGAATGACCTACTCTCCGCATGCTCCCCCAACACCCGAGTGAGAATCAAAGCCTGCACGGCGGTGAGCATGGAAGTGGGGCCAATGTGCAATACTCACATTTCCAGAGTTCATAGATTGAAGTGCTGGTCGGCTTTGTTCCGACATCGAGGAGTATGCAAACTAGGAGGGCATATTCTCAGACGGTGAGACGGAGGAACTGGGATAATTTAGGCGCACCGTTGGGATTGATCAAAGGACCGAAGGCGTTGAAGAACCACCGGTGACTATTCAACTTCTTCTTGTTCTGTTCCTTGAGGCAAAAGATAACCTGGACTGGGCAGGCACCGGACGAAACCTCGCCATTCTCTGTGACGACGACGTTTGTGGTATACCTGAGAGTGGACATGCCTCTGTGTGTCATAAAGTAGGACGGACAATTAGACCTACTCGAAGATGTGGGCCGTCACGTCCTTTCCTGCTACAGCATCCTTGGCAATGCCTTCCTGGTAACAACCCATCTAGCACAGTTGTCAGAGAAGTGGTGGTTGACGAGGATGGGTAAGCGACGTACTAGAGTTAGAACTTGGAGGGTGCGCTTGTTGATTTTTTTGCGCCCGTCGGAGACAACGCAGACGACTACTTTCTTCCAGCCTTCGGGACCCCAAGTTTTGGAACGGTTCCTGCTGCAAAGGTGTGCGATGTTCTTGATAACTCTGCGGGAGGATGATATATGCGAACATTTGGAAGGATGGGAAAACATACGCATTCATGGTTTTGACGAAGAGGACTTCGTCCTCGTTGTACATGGTCATGACAATGAAGAGCTCGGTATGGCGGCCATATAGATAAGGTCGGAGGGAGTACTTTTTACGCATGAAGTCGTCCGGATCACACGTAGCGGCGGTGTACCTCATCTTTGTCATCTCCTCGACGTCAGACTTTCCGCTTGGAACGATATGCCTGGGTACATGTACGTCGAGGACGAGGTTGCCATTCTGAAGCTCGACTTGGCGAACGGAGCGGCGTTTCATGAGTTTCTCTCTCGCGACTGAGTAGCCGGTGCTCATCTCCCTGACCATAGCAGGGGGTTGCACGGGGGGATAATTGGGCGGGTATGCGGGGTAGTTGGGGGACTGATAGTGGAGGTTTGGGTGGCTGGAGGTATACTGTGGATTGAGATGGACCTGTGAGCCATGATAGTTGCTGTGAAAAGACTGGGTCGACTTGGAGTCGTCCCACTCTGCGTCGTACTGGGTGACGGGTGCTGGTGGTGGTGCTGGGGGATAGTCTGGAATTATTCCAGGAGGCTGGTAATGATCGTGTTGGCGAGGATATGCCATGACGGGGGTAAAGGAGAGACGTCGAAGTTAACGCAAATAAAGTCCGCTCGTGACGACAAGACACGGTGGCTGCCTTGACGATCTCGTCGTCGTTGTCGATGATATCACACACTTCACACGTTTACTTATGTACAACACGCATATATTCAACATTCCAGTGCAATTGTGCTCCCCTTCTTGACAGTACAAACGCACATATCGACCAATTCAATCTCCGCTTTCTTCCGGCAGTGCCCTTTCTTCCCACGGCCCCGCTACTCTTGTTCCTCCCCCCAAAGGTTCTCTCTTTTCTTCTCGCTCCATTCTTCCTCCTCAACCATCTCCTCCTCAACCACTCTCCCCCTTCAGATTCTCTCCTTCGTGAGTTACCCCCTTCTCTGCTCTGTTCTCACCAGCTATGAGACGACGCCGAGCGCCTTGAGGGCACCACGTTTTCAGTAACTGGTTTGGTTCACGTCGACGGCGGCCATCACGATCGTTGGGCAACTCTTTCTGTTCTTTGGGTCTAACTTTGATTGTCTGCTCTTTCGGCCTCCGTTCCCGCTGTGGGACGTCAGCCACATCCATTTGCGTCCTATTAGCCACGCTCCCCTCTGCATGCCTGTCCTTTATCTTTCCGCCGTTCTGACTTTTTCTCCTCTCTTCATCTAGTACACACTTCACATCCATCCATGGCAGAAACTCCCGCTCACAGACTCGACCTCCGCGTTGGTGGCAAGTACCGACTTGGCAAGAAGATCGGCTCCGGTTCTTTCGGTGCGCAGCCACTCTTGCTCCCACTCCATCCCTTTTGACCGCTGCGCAGGTGACATCTATCTCGGTATCAACATCATCTCCGGCGAAGAGGTCGCCATCAAGCTCGAGTCGGTCAAGGCCAAGCACCCTCAGCTCGAATACGAGTCCAAGGTCTACAAGACGCTCGCCGGCGGTGTCGGTGTGCCTTTTGTGAGATGGTTTGGCACCGAATGCGATTACAATGCAATGGTCTTGGATCTGCTCGGTCCTTCCCTTGAGGACCTCTTTAACTTTTGCAACCGCAAGTTCAGTTTGAAGACCGTTTTACTCCTCGCTGATCAATTAGTAATCCCTCATCCTCTCCGCATTCCATCTTTTCACTCACTCGACATTGTAGATATCTCGTATCGAATACATTCACTCCCGCAATTTCATCCACCGTGACATCAAGCCAGACAACTTCTTGATGGGCATCGGCAAACGAGGCAACCAAGTCAACGTGATCGACTTTGGCTTGGCCAAGAAGTTCCGTGACCCCAAGACCCACCTTCACATCCCCTACAGGGAGAACAAGAATCTTACCGGAACTGCTCGGTACACGTCCATCAACACTCACTTGGGTGTCGAACAGGCCCGTCGTGATGACTTGGAATCCCTTGCCTACGTGCTTATGTACTTCCTTCGCGGCGCTCTCCCGTGGCAGGGTCTCAAGGCTGCCACCAAGAAGCAAAAGTACGACCGCATCATGGAGAAGAAGATGACCACCCCCACCGATCTTTTGTGCCGCGGATTCCCTAACGAGTTCGGAATCTTCTTGAACTACACACGTGCGCTCCGCTTCGACGACAAGCCGGATTATTCGTACCTCCGCAAGCTCTTCCGTGATCTCTTCGTCCGAGAAGGCTTCCAATACGACTATGTCTTCGATTGGAGCGTGCAACGAGGTGCCCCTGAAGATGGCAGTACTGGCGCTACCCAGAAGGCCACTGCTGGTAGGCGCAAGGTGGTTCAAGAGGAGGAAGAGCACCGTGCAAGTGACAGGATGTAGGTGCCACAAACGTTCCCCATACTATTTGTTCTGTGAGGCTAAGATTACCGCTACAGGCTTCGTTCACACACCCGTCAGCAACAGGCAAATGCCCCTGGTGCGGTAGGGCAGCAGCGTGGAACAACTCGTGGCAGGGAGGGCGATATCTGGTAAACGCGTGTCATTCCCTAGTTTCTTTCATTCGAGCGGGGCACGCCCCGAGTGCGACCGAGAATGGGGGCGGAGGGAAGTTGCAGAGGATGCTCGGTCGCTGTTGGATATCATTTCAGAGATGGTCGGTCGCGGAATTCTCCGGTGGGACGAAGAAAGGGAGCGGGAGGAAAATAGTTTCTGCGCGCCATGTCGAGCAATGGCCCCTCGTGACATGTGCGCACACGCTCGCAACTGGAGTCAAAACACATTCGCCCTGGTTCCTTGGCCGCTTTACTTCGCAGGACAAACAGCACACGCGCCACCATCAACGAAGTCGTTGCCTCACCATATGTATTGTACGGACGCTTTTTTCCTTTCACGCCGTTCCAACTTCTACAGGATTTGGTCGGCCGCCTATTTCCCCTCAGCCATATCACCACCACGAGCGCCCATTATCGATTGATGCAGATTGGTCTTTTTTTTTCTTCTTTTCCTATCGGATTTTTCATGTTCATTACCGCACTCCCGACATGATTGGTACATGTTCCATCTCCCCTTTATCACTGAATGCGCTCTTTTCCTTCCCTTCCTTGATCAATATTTTCATGCCTTGCTAGTATCTTGCGCAGTTTGTTGTCCTTTCGTCTGCCCTCCATTGGGAGCTTGATCCCATGGAGGCTCGCTAGATGGAAGAGGGCGCCAAGTCGGGATGGATGGAGATGACAGGTGTTTGGGAGTTGTGGGTGATGGCATGCTGGTATTCTGTACGAAATCCCCACGTCGCTGTTTCTTTGGAATGATGATGTTTACAATGTGATCTAATCTTGTGATGTGACTTGGTCTTGAACGGCGATGTCGCAGGAAACGCCCATCTCACGGCGACTCAGCACGGTCAAACACATCATCATCGTTTGTTCGGGCAAGGGTGGTGTCGGAAAGTCGTCTGTCTCTACCCAGCTTGCGTTCAGTCTCCATGCCCAGTCGTCCCGCCCGCGCGTTGGGATCCTCGACGTCGACCTGACGGGACCTTCGATACCTCGCATGCTTGGACTGGATGGGCTTGGCGTCCATCAAAGCAGCGAAGGATGGGTCCCTGTGTACGCCGATGCTCAGGAAGGTTCTGAACCGAGGTTGGCATGTATGAGCGTTGGGTTCTTGTTGAAAAAGAAGAGCGACTCCGTTGTATGGAGAGGCCCGAAGAAGAACGCGATGATCCGTCAGTTTCTGAGCGACGTTAGATGGGGGCAACTCGACTATCTTGTCATCGACACCCCGCCAGGTGCGTGACTTT
>JBBPNU010000987.1:0-11694 GCA_038091055.1 Leccinum angustisporum
ATATCGAAGATCCACTTGGGTTGGAAGACGATGGTAACCCCGGGTGCGTAGCGCGAACGACGAACTTGGTGCGCAGGCGTCTGGATCACCGTGAAGAATGCCTCCCCACCGAAGCAGAGGCACCATTTATCGGTGTCAATGTCACGGGGCACATCGTTGGGCCACGGCGTCGTGTCAAGCTTGGCTATGCCGTTGAGCAGCTCCCAGAACAATCCATTGTACTCCTCGACCGTCCTCTGGTGCGGCACCTTCTTCGCTAATAAGACCAAGGATGTGTTCGGACCAAGGCCATGCGCCTGTGGCATGTACGCCGTCAGCGCAGTGGCCAGAGACCGAATGTGGCGGGGATCGGAGAGGTCGTCTGAATCGATGAACAAGTATAACTGATCGTCAGTCTTGAAGCCCTTGGTGGCATAGATGCATGGAAATACGAGGTCTTCGTCCAGAAGCACACTTTTGAAGTCATCGTATGCCTCGCGCTGCCAAGTACCTTCGGAGAAGGCTTCCATGACTTGTGCCCTGCAAAACAGCTTGAATGCCTGCATCCCAGATAAAATATTTATTCGCCTACCTCGTCAAGGGTTTTCCGCTATAGTTCGCGGTCTCTCCTTCGGCAACGGCACGTATGGCGCGCTGTAAGATAAGAAATTAGCTTTGAAGGAAGTCGATACCGCAGGGGAGCATACTGACGGTACCGGAATTGAGTATATCACCCAATTTTCTAAGCAAACTGGGGAGCTTGCTAGAAGCCGCATTGGCAAAGAGGGTGAGGATAACCCCACCAAGAATTGAGGAAGCCAAGGAGTAGATGTTGAACATGTGGAAGAGAGAGGATTGTTGGTGCTGATTCGACTGCAACAGCACGCCTTTTAAACCTGAGGCTCTGTGCAGAGCCTGCATACTTCCTGCGGTGTGCAACCCATTCCTCCTTGGGGATTGTGCAGCATTGCCTTGGCCAGATTGCTTTTCCGCGTGCTTATGCCCACTTGCAAGTCAAATGACCGACAAGAACGCCACCCTGACAATGAGATTCACATCCGAACGCGATCAGTAGCCAGAAACATGGGAATGTAATCTAAAGCTTACGCCCGGAATGGGCATGGTTGCCTGCATTCAGGAGACCCCTCGAGGCAACATGCGAAACCAGGAGTGTATGTTAGCTATTGTCTTGGGTTCCACCTACATTCTTTTTTATTTTTGTCTTTCAAATTCCCTGGTCTCACTAAAAACAATGGAAAAATCGGCGGTTGCTATTTGATCAAGGGAGATCTGGAGATGCGTATGTATAATTAGCGAGTGTAGGGCAACAATTCTCGGAGGTGAGGTGAATTACAGTTTGGATTCGATGGAAAGAACGATGGCGTCGGACACTAGACATAACTGTGCCTGTATTGCACACCAGGCACGTCCGTTCAAGATGGACGACGAGCGAGAGCATGGGGGAATAACTGTGCCACCTCGACCCTCGACCAGCACGCCAAGCCTAAAGAAGAAAGAGTAGCGTTGTGGCCGGGGATGACGGACGGCCCCGACTCACTGTGAGAATGAACGTGGGGAGTGTAGGTACGAAAGGAAGTGACATGGAATATGGACCCAAGGACATAGAGTAGGGATGTGGTTGCGTGAGACGGTGCGTGTTGGGCCCCGACTCGCACATTGCCCCAGATGCTACGTTGATCCGAGTTCCGAAATCCGACTGGTTGATCGACGTCGAAAGTTTCCTATGACGTATACCCATTTGGACCTCTGCATTACACGGAGCACTCGAAGTTCTCAACCTGCTGTTTTCTGCTTATTTCCTCCTGGAAAGAGTTGCCCCATGTATGTGACTGCCCGCATCCGAACATGTGAAATCTAATGACACCGAGCAGGCAGAATTTCTCGGGACAGAGAACGTAATCATGGTCAGTGTCATTGGCGCTGAGAAATAATTCATAGACCACTCCATTGGCACGAGACGCTGATGTTGCGCCAGCCCACGCGAGCAAACCGTTCCTGAGCCACCTCCAATAGAGAATTGCCAGAGATCAACGAAGTAGACGTCGAACCGGCAGATGGGGAAGTGCTTGTCCATGAACTCGATACTGTGACCTATGCGTAATTGGTCACGTCAAAGTAAGGAATGAGAAGGACGAGCGCACCGGTACCAGACGAGTTTCTGCGAAGGATCATTGGCACTGATGGCATTCATAGGACTGCGAAGCAAGCTCTTACGTCGGCCTGACCCTTTGGAAACTGCGATGCAACGCGACGGTGGAGAACCATGCAAACGGGCACAAGGCGGCAACGAACCTTACTGAGACGTGTCCGCTGATCGTTGGCGTGGAGTGGCGAATGAAACAGCGCCATATGAACGTAGGGCGCGCGCCGGCAGGGGAGAGGAAACAGGTCAATTTATCCTACCACAATGAGGCATAGAGCAATCGTTGACGACCCGGTGTAACGCGAGAGCGTGTTCGAGGTATCTAGAAAGAGAATGAGGAGAAAGACGGTTGGGAGTCTGGGGTGAGTCAGTGTGTGAGGGAGAAGCCGCATGCACTGTTGGACTCGTTTGCTGCCCCAGTCGGTCGTGAATCAGGATAGACCAGGTCTCGGGACGGTACATTGAATGAGCAAGGGGCGGAATGGGTGCGGTTTCGAGCCTGCGAAAGATCTCGTCGGGGGCTACCCCGACCATGGCTTCTAACTGCGACAGTAAAATAGTTTGGGTCGTATGATATTGGGAGAAAGCGGGTGGAGACTGTTTGTTTGCGGTTGTTAGGATCCAAAGACCCCGCTTTCCATATCGAGTTCAAGTTCTATGCCAGTGTATGCAAGGCGATAAAGGCGTACCGAAAGTGAACGACCAGACATTCTCCCTTGTACTACTCGAACCTGACCCAGTATGTCTTCCACGTTGCGCTTAAGGAAGAGGAATGGTGAGTAGTACGTGGGCAAGGCCATCGATGAACGGCGCTGACGAGAGCAATAGAGCCGAGTAGGGTGGACAGCCCACTTCCCATGGACGGTGGTCATCAGGTGCACACATCACCGACGGATGTTCAGGAATCGAATGGAAAAAGCTCTACCTCCAATGTCGCAACTGACGCGAATTCCATCGAAATCGTTGCTCAAGGTTCGATATATTCGGTCGCTTTTCTTGCTGATGGGGAGCATGTCCTGAGTGGGGGATATGAAAAGAAGATTCGACGATGGCGAGTGAAGGATGGCAAGGAGGTCGGGAAGCCAATGGACGCTGGGAGTTCAATCTTAAACCTGGCAGTCACACAAGACGACAAGTGGATCGTGTGTGGGACGGAGAGTGGTCGAGTTATTGTCTGGGATGCGGAAACCTACGAAAAGGTGACGGAATTCAACGCACACCGCAGAAGGGTGAATGCGGTGGACGTTTCATCAGATGGGACGAAAATCGCAACAGGATCAATGGACAAGACGTTCAATGTCTGGTCGTTTTCCGATGGCAAGCGACTCCTCGGCCCATTCGAACACGTCGACTTTCTGGCTGCAGTAAAGTTCTCTCCCGACGGACGACGCATCGCTACTGCCACATGGAATCGCGACTCTGTTCGCATCTACGACGGCAGCAGCCTTTTCGCAGACTTTCCAATTGAAGTCAACTCGCCCTCGAACGGATCCCTCGCCTGGGCGGGCGACTCCAACCGCCTCTTTGCCTTGTCCAGAGATGGCGACATTCACTGTCTCGACGTGTCGACCAAGAACACGCTCGCGAAATGGCATATCCACAACAACTACCATTCAGGCTGTATCGCACTGGCGTGCAACGACACAATCATCGCAGCCTCCGCTGATTCGTCGTTCTCACTCTGGGACACTACGACACATCAACAAATCGGGACCGTCATCCACAGTCACTACTCCAACTCCATCCAGTCCATGGCCATCTCACCAAGCTATGTGATTCGTATTACGGACGCGATCGAATGCTTCCAAAACATGAAGGTCGAGCTGTCACAGGAGACGACTGGCTCGGATGAAAGATCGCAATGGGAACTGAGTGAGTGCCTGCTATGACAACACTGAGACCTGGCTGAAAGTCTTCCAAGATTTTCGACGACGCTATATCGAAGAGCTGGAAAAGGGGGGCGATGAAGCGAAGAACGCGAAGAACCACCACGCTGCAATCGGATCCTACTCAAGCGCACTCTCACTTGACCCCGAAAACTTCAATGACATCATAGTCAAATGCTGCAAGGCGCGAGTAGGATATTTGGAGGACGAACTAAGTACTGCTACCATGGTATGGATTAACTCACGCGTCCTGTCAAGTTGATGGCATTGACGATGCGACCAGGATATTGAACGCAATCCATCGTCCTACAAAGGATACAAAAGGAAATATGCGGTATTACACAGCCTAGGGCGTTACAAGGAAGCATTTGAAGCATTTGAGACGATGCTGTCGAGGATGGAAAAATCATCCGACACACAAGCTCGGGGCAAGTTGTTGTTCTCATTCATGTTGCGCAGACGAGCTGATTTTGTGGCGATAGGCATGCGGCGTTGTTATCTCGACACGACTCCACTGATCCGGAAAGTCGTCGAACAGACAACCCGTGTCATTCCCCATGTTCTCATCGACACTACCACTGCAAATGGTCGTCTCTATAACAAGACAATGCAACCGGCAGCTTTCGAGGAGTGTTCCATGTTCAATGAGTTGCGGTCTTCCATGATTAACCGCGATCGGCTCGACTATGCGCGCATCGAACAGGAGGTGGAGAAGTTCTATGAATATGCGATGTTTTCACCCAGGTGGCAGCCACCCGAGCCATCGTTTCAAACGGTCGAGAGTACCCTAATCTATGGACTCCCTACATCCCCCGCGAACGACAAACTTGTCAACTTTTGCAAGTGAAACTCATCTGCGAAAATGTGAATCTTTAGTGTTAATTCAATCCATTTTCGCAATTGTGATGTTTTATAGATAGAGAATACTAGGCACAGGGTATACATAGTTTCCAGGATGTGTTAGATACATGATCTGCTATTTAGAATGGCACCGGAAGTCTTGTGGAAGCCATAATGTCAAGTTTTTTAATATGTTTTGCAAGTCTCAGGAGCTCCTAAGTTGTTGGAGAATTTCCCACGCATTCGTGCACCGTTTTCTTTTAGGTCAGTCTTAACCCTCCCAAGAACATTCGCTGTAAGTATCTATCTGCATTCGAAGAGACAGGTGGTTGATCTTCCTGTGGTCCAGAGCTCCAATAATCTTATCATTCTCCGCTGGACATTGAAGTCTAGCCCCAAACTCTGCTCACAAAAACACTACCGTTCTGGTGATCTGGTTTCCCGTACGTGCAGAAATTTGTTGCATCCTGTGGGTTTTCGCACAACGGTCTTGTTTGCAGGCATCAACGGCCATGGATTCGGCTCAGGAAACCCTCATCGCCATTGCGTCGGCCTCTCAACGAGCCATCGATACCATAGTCGCGTACTCGCGCGACAGGAACGACAATATACCCCGCAAGCAATTGGGAGGAGACCTGCAGAGGATTGTTGTTGCGTCCAAAACCTTACTCACGGAAACACTGCAGCATTCTTCCTCCGCTGGCTCTGCCGTCGACGATCGGCTGGAGAACTGGCTATCTAGCAAAGAGCCCCAAACGTGCTTAGATACGTTGCAAGAAATGGAAGCATTGATCCAGTCAAGTTCGAGTGGCGTCACGTCGACGTTGCGCAATCTTTTTCGCTCCGAAGACAAGTTCAAGCAGGTTATTCGAATCTTTCAGCAACGCAGGGTTTACTTCTATTTCTTGCTTAACACGAACATCTGGTGAGGGTTTTGGAATGCTGCTCTGACGGTGATTTTGACCTCACTGGGTTTAATGTATATTCGTAGGAACCACGAAACTGCTACCGTAGAACAGCAAGCGCATCCGAGTAACAACCTAAGTACCAAACAAGGTTTCGTTGATCGGAACACAAGTGCAGTCGAACGATCCTGGAAAAAGAAGATCTGGTCGGAAACGGATCGTACGTCCACCGTTATATCTTAACTTGATGCTGCGTTCTTGACAAAGGTCGTCGTGGGCAGAGACACAGTTGAATAAAATAATGGGGTGGCTTGACGCATGGGACTGTACAGCAAAGCAGGAGGACATGCTTGAATTGCGACAACCGGACACTTGCACGTGGCTGCCCGACACCAACGAATATCAAACATGGAGATGTGGCAACGATACGTTCTTGTGGTTACATGGAAAACGTGCGAACTTTACAATACATACTACACCTTTTCTTACTGTTAACATTGGTATGACTTTAGCCGGGTCTGGAAAATCAGTGTTAGCGTGCGTTTTCATCTTATTCATTCAGGGCCATATGTTCATTCTTACTACAGTGCCTCTGTGATTGATGGCAATCAAAATACGATGGGCGACGGCGAGCTGCTGGCGGTTTTCTATTGCGATTTCCGGAGTGGACGCTCTACTGTTGCTGCAGAGGTGATGCGTTCACTCCTTTCTCAGCTATTACAAGGGCTTAGCGATCTCGAACTGGAGCCTGGAAACGTTCTTGAGGTTCTAGCCACAGAGAAGAGACAGCAACGTTCGATTCTCTGTAGCGCCAAGCGGCTTGCCTCTCTAGTGTGTCGCTGTGCGAAACAATTCCCACAACAACCCCGTGTTATTGTGGATGCACTCGACGAGTGCGAAGACATCGAGAACCTTTTAGACTCTCTGTTAGTTTTGAACGGAAATGGGGTGCGGCTGTTCGTGATCAGCCGACCTCTTCAGGTGATCAAGGACAAGTTTTCTCGCCTACCGTGGCTTTCATTGGAACATATGTCGAAAGAAGTGTCTGCCGACATCAGACTGCATGTCAAGAGGGAGGTTGATTCCCATCGACGGTTCAGGATTGCTGGAGTCAGGCTGAAGGAGGAGATTATCAACACATTGTGCAACAAAGCAGATGGAATGTAAGCACTTTTAATATTTCGCATACCATGTGACGCATTTTCTGTGCCGTCCAGGTTCCGTTGGATTGAATGTCAACTAAAGACTCTCAAACGATGTTTCACCACCGTAGACATTCGAAAGGTCCTCGATAACCTGCCAATCGGTCTAGGGGCGACATACGAACAAATCCTCGTCGCGATCAAAAAAGAAGAGCGGGGGGTTGAAATTTCACAGCGTGTTCTTGTATGGCTTGTCACTGCACTTAGACCGTTACGACTATGTCAGATCGTCGAGATACTTTCGATTGATGTCGACCGGCGAACATTGAACCCCGAAGCAGCGCCGATCCATGGATGGGCATTGCTGGACTCATTAGGCAGTCTTGTGATACATTACGAAGAAACAGATATCGTTAAATTATCTCACTTCAGTGTCAAGGTACGACGAGACTCTGTCATGTCTGCTATTTCCCCTACTGAACACTTTTACACAGGAGTACCTTGTGGGAAGTTTTGCGCAGGAGAATCACACAGACCATATCGACGAGCGAGACGCTCATGCGCAAGTAGCGCAGCAGTGCATGAGTTACATTTCAGCCTACCTCAAGTTGGGTCGAGATGTGTCCTTTCATGGTGAGAAATCATTCCTTCTTTATTTATTGGTATTAAATACATCTGGCATCTTCAGAGCACCCACTCCTCGCCTACGTGTTGTGGCATGGTTTCGGCCACCTTGCCTATGTTGAGCCTACCGAGTCGATTTTAGATGCTGTCGTAGCGCTTCATTCAGACATCCAACGGCACTCTTCCGAGTGGTGGCAGTTGCAAGGTCTCAATTCCAAGCATTTCCGTTTCCCCAAGCTTCCAAGTCCTGAGCATGACTTTGTCCTCTATATACTGATTCGCTTTGCTCCCGAGCCACTCCTGCGTCTATTCCTTTCCAATGTGCCTCTTACCCAAAAGGATGGGGTTAATCCACTCGTTTACGCTGTCCCCGGAAAGACTGAACACGCTCGCACGTTGCTATCGCATGGTGCAAAACTCCATATCTCAGCGATATCTATCGAAGCATATTACCCAGGCTATGGATTACCAATCGAGGCTGCCGCCAGAGCTGATGACCCTCTATTGGTTGATTTGTTCTTAGAAGAAGGGAGTCCTGTGCCCCATCAATTCTTCTCGACCATATTACTTGCGGACGTGTCGTTGATCCAACCTTTTACCCTCACGAGGTTGCTACAAACCGATGAATTCATGGAGTGGGCAATACTCATCTCAAACGAGAAGCTGCTTACACTTCTTGTGGAATACGTGAACAGGCAGAACTGGACAGAATCTGGTGGTAACGTGGTTAAGATTGTTCGTAGACTCAAGCAGATCGGATGTGACCTTACTGGAAATTCATCGTTTACCGAAGCACTCCTCGACCGCGCCTTGAGGGCGGGCGATATCTCTGGCATTCGTTACTTGCTCTCAGATTTGAACGTGCAACTTCCTCCCAACATCTTACTTGATGGAAGTCCAGATGCAGAAATGACTCGTTTCCTCATTCGTAACGGTGCCAACATCCACTCTGTCTCGGCAGATGAATCTACCGCGCTCCATTTTTCAGTGCTAGACCTCCGAGGAGATATTTGCCTGGATACAACCAAAGTCCTATGCGAAGCAGGCTGTAATCCATCCGCATGCAACTTACAGGGTATAACACCTATGCATATTGCAGCCAGCCGTATGAATCTTCCTGTTGTCAAACATCTGTATTCCATTGGTGCATTCCTACCCACCGACATCTTGTTTGCAGCAGAACTGGTACAACCGGAGAGCATCTTTGACCCACAGATGAGCCTGTCATCATCAATGATATTTTTTCTTCTCGAGAAGGGTGCCGATGCTAGAGTCGTTGCTGTTAATGGGGACAATGCGCTTCACTCAGCCTTCCGTTACCTTTCACCAGATGACTCGTTTGGCTGTTTAGAATCTACCAGGATGCTTATTGCAGCTGGATGTGATCCGAACGTTACAAATTCATCCGGTCAAACGTCTCTCGATGTTGCGGTGGCCAAGGGATACATTTCTGTTGTCAAGCATCTGCTTTCACTCAATGTACCACTGTCGCCAAACATTTTCCTCACTGCATGTAGCAGATCATATGAACATCCAACCCACTTCCTAACCATGATTAGAACCCTCCTTAACCACGGCGCAGACCCGAACGTGACCATGCCCAACGGAGACAGCGCTCTTCCCCTTGTACTGGCAGCGAACAGTTCGCAGTGGAAAGAAAATAGCCTTCAAGCGGTGGTCAAGGCTCTCGTGGCTCTTGGATGTGATCCCTCTGCACGTGATACCAAAGGACAAACAGCATTCCATATTGCCGCAGGCCGAGGATACATAAAAATTATGGAATACTTGCTCTCGCGGGGTACACCAATACCACCTGACATATTACTCTATCATAGTATGTGTTACTCCAACGGGACTGGCACGACACACGCAATTCAGTTTCTGATCAACAAGGGGGCAGATGTACATGCCGTTGGCCCAACTGGGGATACTCCACTCCACTGTGCCATCATGTTTTCAGATCGCGAATCCTTTTCTTTGCAGTTCGTGAAACTCTTGATTGCTGCTGGGAGCGACCCATGCGCAGTCAACGAGGCTCACGAAACACCCATGCATAAGGCGGCAGATCAAGGGTACATCTCCATCATGGACTACTTGCTCTCGCTCGGTGCACCACTCCCTCGGGATATTCTGCTCGCTCCCTTCTTAGATCCAAGCATAACATCCCAAGTGGTTCGCTTTCTCGTCTACAAAAGGGTAGACACAACCGTCGTCACAGCCAAAGGTGATACAATACTGCATCTAGCGGTGGTGGGCCACCGGCCAGAATTTCGAAGCGATCGCTTAGAAACCACGAAGATTTTAGTTGAAGCTGGATGTAATATTCATGCCTGTAATTCGGCCGGAGAGACACCCTTTCATGCCGCGGTGAGAAGTGGATCCATCGATGTCATAAAGTATCTCTTGTCCCAAGGTGCAACACTCCCTCATGATATCCTCCTTTCCGCGGCAAGAAATGGACATCGTGACATCAAGGTCATGGAGTATCTCTTATCACAAGGTGCATCTGTACCTCCGGGAGCCTTGCTTGCTGCTGCGGAAAACTGGACGAAATTCCAAAAGGTTCAGTTCCTTGTCACTTTGCCAGAGGGTGCAGATCTATATTTTGTCGCACCCGATGGAGACACTGTCCTACATCGTGCTGTAGCATCTGGAAATGAAAAGGAATGCTTGAAGACGGTGAAACTCCTGGTTCATTTAGGATGTGATCCATCGTTGCGTAATTTAGCTGGAGAAACGCCTCTCCACATCTCTGCAAGACGACACCAGATTTCGGTGTTGAAATACTTACTCTCGCAAGGGGTTCCACTTCCATCAAATGTACTGCTTTTGGCCGCGTCTATAGACTGGTTCTATAAACTGATTCCAGTTGCGATGATGCGTTTCCTGATCCGCGAAGGCGCTAATCCACACGTTGTCGATGACAAAGGGGATACACCACTCCATATCCTATTGCGACATGACAGTGGGAACTTCGGGATGCCGGGATGGAAGACTATCCAGACGCTGCTCGACGCTGGCGCCAACCCTTATGCACGCAATCTGAACGGACATACACCCATTGACCTCGCGGAGCAGGTGGGACCCTTCTTTGTGAAGAACTTCATGCGATTGGTCAAGGAGGCGAATGAGTCAAACGCACACAGGCACCATTAGATATATACATGTCACCTTGGCCTTCCTTAGTACCGCACATGTAGGATTAGATTACTCGGAAATTCGTACCTAGGATGATTCCATCAGTATGCCTGCTTGTCCACTGTGAATACAAATGCACTAACAGTCGTCTTTCGATATCATCCTGTTCCTGAACCCGTAGTGTCAAGGTTTGCACGGATTCCACGGAAGCAGCTTCCGATATCAGAGTTTGTATAGTGAGCTATTATTCATATACTTGCGATATATCATTAGTCATGGAAAGAACGCGGTTCACCTCCGTGTAACGCTAAATGGCGGTCGGGATGAACGACGGATAAGTTGAACCATTCTTTCTGTCCGTGATCATCGTCAAGTTGGGAGTGCGCGAGTCAGAGTTCACGTGGGAAGGAGTTGGTTGATCGTAGGTGTTCGCGTGCGTGCGTATATGCTCGCACTCTTCCGCAAGCACGGTGTCGCTGCCTTGGGACGTTGGAAAGTACGAGGACGGGCGCATGAGGAGAGTGAGTGCGAGACGGCGAGTGCCCACGTGTCCACGTATTTGCGTGCGCGTTTGTGCACTCGGTTCCTGTGTTCGCCGTCGTGGGAGGGCAGTCAGGCGTGCCTCCTTGTGCGTGCGTGCTGCCGCGGGTAAGGGTAGGCGAGCAAGCGCGTCACACGAGCGACGGTAATGTGCGAGGACGAGGGCGGGCGAGGGCAAGGGCGGGCGAGTCATTGAGCAAGCGAGGTGCGCTCGCACGCGTGCGTCCACAAGAGGGGTGATGTGGGGAAGGCGAGGACGAGGGAGAAAACGACGTATGGCGACCGTATCCCAAACAGAAAGCAACCATTTGAATCTGCATTTGGTTTCTACGACGGCCGTTTTACCGTGGAACGGATCATGGGATGTGAGTTAGAGAACGTGGATTTTGCCTACCTGTCTGCTTGTCATACGACGGTCGGAGACGAGGAGTCCAGACGAGGTAATCCACTTGGCGTCGGCGATGCAGTTTGCAGGG
>JBBPNU010000988.1:0-11694 GCA_038091055.1 Leccinum angustisporum
CCCCCTGGCACCCGACTTTACCCCCATGCCTCCTCCCTTCTGAGTGTTCAAATCTCCCTCGTTGGCAGCGCCTGAAAATGGGTTTCTTCTCGTCTAGAACACCTCCAGATACCTCCTTCTTCTCCGAGGATGACAGATCTGTGGTCCAAGTCATTCGTTCCCGATTCGTCCGTGCTTTCACATTCATTTCTCCATTCGCACTGAGAAACCTCGTGTAGTATGGTAAATACAAAGGAAAGCAACGGGAAAACTTTGCAGGTATCTCTGCGCCTCAACTTTTGCATGTTGCCACCCAGCCACATAGATCCGTCGACCGAGATTCCGCATCTCATTCAGGTCCCAGTCGTTCCCCGAGTTCGCCGCTGCGACCTCTCGAACCGTCTACTCCCAGAACGCCGCCTCGAGCTCACACAGATGCAATAACGTCCGTATTCATCTTCTGCTCAGGTCTACCGACGGTTCACGTTGGCAGGACAGTTCAACCCTCGCACAGCGTCTCAACGAATTGGCGGCAGCCAACGCACAAGGCCTGCTAAAGTATGTCCTTTTTGACACCCTATGATGGAGTGAAACTCCTTCCTCACCTCCTCGTTTCGTGCTCAGTGACGAGGAATACCGACTCCTGCGGCAGAATATATTCGAGCGTTTGGCTGGCGGTAGCGCCGTTCCCACCGAGACGCCGGTCGTCCCTCTAGGCTCTCAAAGCTATTCGCTTCACGATGGTTCGTCAACCAGTGCTATATTTCATCTCTGACTGAGAATCATTGCAGCCTCGCAACTGAACTCGGCGGCTTATAGTCCGCGTCAGTTCCAGTCCAAGGTCCGCAGAGCGCCTTCCGTCCGGTCCAGGTCTTCCGTCTCATCAGCGGTGTCGAACTGGTTCAAGCGTGGGAGCCGTCGCATCAGCGCGACTTCGATGCAAGATAGCATTATTAGCGAATCGTCGAGTGCATTCACTCTGGGCACTTTGGCCCCGAGCACGCTCAAGCGCAGGGCGGTACCCGCGGACATGAAAAGTGTCAGTCCAGCCTTGGTACCTGACTCGCGAAACGCAAAGTCGACGCAGTCGCACACTGAGCATCGTTTACTCGGCAGTCCTTCTTTCCGTTCGATTCATCGGAGTGCGCGGCGGCAAGGCACTCAGACACCTCCTTCCTCTTTCCAAAATCGTAATCATGATCTACAACATTCCCCTTCGATCCTTACAAGCGATTCGTCGCAGGCAGACGACACAGTGAAATCATCTCAAGACCTTCGTTTCGAGATCGAGGCGATGGAGGCGGAAGGACGGAGGCTACTCGATGCGTTCAATGGGTTAGAGCTCAGTGCATTAACTCGGAGTCGGCATATACCAGGCCACGCACCACTACCCCGTTCACCGTCGATATCTGCCAGGAGCCGACGGGCTGGCGGAGAAAACGATTCTTTTCTTGCTGCTGGTAGTAGCGCATCGGGTCGGGGAACTTCTTATCAGGGTTCGGATGCCGATGGTCTCTCTCTCCGGTCAACCACCTCATATGGGACCAACATCTCGCAACCGCGCTCCCACCGTCTTAATCCATCACTTCGAGCAACAGGTCCGCTAGCACCCTCCACTGCAGCACACCGAAAGAGGTCCATGTCGTCGCTGTCCTCTCGTGCTCGTGTTCCACCTTTGCCGGCTTCACCCGCACTGGCACATACGCGATTGGGAGAGCTGGGAAGTGTATCGAGCGTCAACCTTGCGAGGTTCCAAGGTTCGACGACGATTGATGAAGATCCTGAGATGACCGCTCTGGAATCCGAGCTTCATGATATCCGGCGTCGGCGGCAGGAAGTGACTGCTAGATACCAAGATCGTCTGGAATACTTGCGAGCTCAGCTGAAGGGCGCCGAGCTGCGAGAGAAGTTGTTGCGGAAGTGAAGGATCTGGCCCATACTAATTTATATAACTACATCTTTCTGTCGGTGGTGTTTTATTTTATGCTTTCTCTGTCATGGCGGGGACTTGAATTTGCAAGGCCGGTGCCTAGTAAGTACTTTTGCCAAGACCGTTCCTTTTGGTCACAACTTGAAAGTGTGCGGTGCGCCACGACGACCACGCTCAGGATAGTACTATACCCCGGCTAGCTCTTTTCAAGCGCCATGTTTTACGACGAGCCTCAGTCAGGAGGTGGTCAGGATAATGACGGTGGGAGCGCCATGCTTGGCACACCGGGTCCTAGCGCCCCTTCACAACCGCTCGTTGGCACCGTGCACGCACGCCGCAGTCGCACCTCTCCAGGCTCGGAAGTGCCACAACTTGAACATCACCTCCAAGGATCCTCCTCGTCTAGTCGTTCCCTCTCCCCTGCGTCACGTCAACCCCACCAACGCAACAGGTCCGTCAGCTCTGCCAAGCACAGAGCTAGAAGCACCAGCGTGAGCAGCGCCCGCGGCAACACGAGAACTTTCCGTGAAGCCACCATGCTCAGTCAAGTCGAACAGGCCGACATGGAGGATCAGCCTCTCCAAGACGCGCGGCCCGATCGTCATGCAAACGGCAAGGACGTTGCTGACGACTCTCCCGACTCGGATGACAGCCCGGAGAGCGACGCCGAGCGCGCGCGCGAGGAGGACGATCTTATCACGCTCAAAGACCGTCAATCTCTCATTAACGTCGAGCATCCTTTTGGTTTGCGCATCTGGAAACCCGCACTGTACAAGAAATCTAGATCCATCACACGCAACGCAGACGCTGCGCTCCATTCAACTCCATCAGCACAGGCGGAACGCCATCTGTTGCCCGGAAACGTTTTCTGGGTCGTCTGCTTTGGTTGGTGGTTGGCCGTGTCGTGCTTTGCTGTCTCAACCCTTCTGTATTTCGTGCCTTTGGGGGGTCGCAGGTACTCCACGCTGGTCTTTGGCCTGGGCTGGTATGTTGCGTGGCCTTTTGGAAAGTATGTCGAAGGTGATAGCGAGGACGGTGACGACGAGGAAAGTCAGCTGGAGGAGAACGGCAATACCAATACGGCTTCACAATCCGCGACCCACACCGTCACTCGACCGCATGCGGAGGCCTCTACTCTCAATGAGTGTACATCCTTACTCCCAACAGCTCATGCAGATCAGTTCCTCTTGCCCACAAAGTCCTACGGGGCTGCGCCTACCTCCGTCAACGTATACCGAAGTGTGTCCGAAGATTGGTTGGGACGCACCGTTTTCTGGATCACCTTCTGCGCCGTGATCGCACCCCTCATGTTCTTGACCTGCATCGCGTGTTGGGCACTCATCATCACCATTCCTATGGCAAAGCTGAATTGGGCGTTAATAAACTACATGGTGTCCAACCCGACCAGGCTCCGCTTCTGCGCCCCGCGTCCTGTCGTCATTGTTGCCTCCACTCAATCAAGTCCCTCAACCAACTCGACAACTGATGCTTCCAGTTCCGCAGCCGCAGCTCCCGTGGAATATTCCGTTAAACATCCCCGGCTTTCCCAAGGTCAAACCGCGCCTTCGACTCGAGGTTCACCAAGGTCAACAGTACTACTTTGCGTGTATCGCGCGGTAGGATGGAAATATTACAAGTACACCGTTGGTGGAGTGAACATATTCTTCATCAACCTCCTCGCTCTCGTATTTTTCGTCATATTCGACGGCTTCGTCCTGGTTCCTTTGACCGAGCACTCTGAACACGTTCCAGCGATCCTTGCCTTCTTCACCTCTCACACACTCATCTTCGTTTTGAGTCTTGCGAGCGTGATACCACTGTCCTACTTCATTGGCATGGCCGTCGCTTCCATCTCAGCTCAATCCTCAATTGGCATGGGTGCTGTCATCAATGCAACGTTTGGTTCCTTTATCGAGGTCATCCTATATTCCATCGCCCTTAAACAAGGGAGGGGACATCTCGTCGAAGGATCGATTGTGGGGAGTCTACTCGCAGGGGTTCTCTTGATGCCTGGCTCGAGTATGTGCGCGGGCGCTCTCAGGAAGAAGGAACAGAAGTTTAACGCCAAGAGTGCGGGAGTCACGAGCATGATGTTAATCATGGCTTTCATCGGCACTCTTACCCCGACATTGTTCTACCAGAGCTACGGAAACGTAAGTACCTTCTATCCTCCCATTTTCTGACATTGACCTCGTGTTTCTCGTGATCTTAGTTCCAGTTAATCTGCAGCGGTTGTCCCGATGGTCCGGGCCGAGGCTTTCCAAACTGGAAGTGCGATCACTGTTACTATCAACACCCTAATCCCATAAATGATCCATTTTACCAATCTACCGTTAAGAGTTTGATGTACTTCTGTGCAGCGATTCTTTTGTTTGTGAGTATCCTGATAAATTCTCATCCCCTGAATCTAATGAAGTTTTGCAGTCTTATCTTGTTGGATTGTGGTTTTCTCTGCGTACCCATGCCACCCAGATCTGGCAGAACCCCCAGCCTCTGCTACAGTCCCTCGACATTCTACCTGCGTCCCGACCGTATCAGCGCTCTTCCAGCACCGCACCGCAACCAGGCGTCCGGGAAACACAGAAACGTGTGGATCCTACTTGTGCCGAGCAGCATGATATACTTTCTTCTCCACAGGCTTCTGTTCCTAAGCATACTGAATACTCCCCGTGCCGTACTCCCGTCTCGCCTGCGCTCAGGCGTGTATCGTATGCGCCTCCACCCCCAACCCAGCACTTAACTCCCCTCATGGAGAGTGTTGACCTTGCAGTCAAAAACACACAGTTACCCGAGAACTTGACCAAGGATGACTTCACACGAGCTGTTGCGGTTGCAACTGTCAGTGCACTAAGACATCAACAAGGCCAGGCTATCTCTTCAGCGCGATTCAGGACATCTGTGGTGGGCGACACAGATGCTGGTGCTGGTGCTAGTGGACATGGTGGGCACGAGGCTCCTGAATGGAGCAGGACAACTAGCGCTGCTGTTTTGTTGGCATGCACTGTTCTCTATGCGATTATTGCAGGTACGTCTCGCCTCAATGGTGTGGTTTTTGAAATTTACTGAAATTTTCCAGAGCTTCTGATCGATGTCGTGGACGTCGTATTGGAGGGCTCAGGCATCGACGAGAAGTTCCTCGGCATAACCCTTTTTGCTTTAGTTCCCAATACCACTGAATTCATGAATGCTATTTCATTCGCTTTGAATGGAAATATCGCATTGAGGTTTGCGCTATTCAATGCTATATCTTCGTCTGCTGAAGTCTCTCCAATCATAGTATGGAAATCGGTTCTGCGTATGCGCTTCAAGTGTGTCTTCTCCAAATCCCTGCCATGGTCGCCTTTTCCGCCTGGTATGCTCCGACGAAGATGGGAGAGATTGCCTACTCGTTCACGTAGGTTTCTTTTTCCTTCTGCTTTACCAGATTATGGATCACCACAACTCCAATGCTAGTCTCATCTTCCCGCGTTGGGACGTCGTGGTCATCATCCTTGCAGTATTCCTGATGACTTACACGTATATCGAAGCTAAGAGCAACTACCATCGAGGAAGCATTCTCATTCTGAGGTATATCATTCAACCGCAGAAACAAGCAGCCAGCTAACTTTAATATACTTGCAGTTACCTGGTTCTCGTTTCAGGCTTCTATTTTGCTCCCGGGGTATCCGATGATCAAGCAGATATGCAGCTAGGCATGGTATCGTCATTTTACGCCCCTATCAAATTCATAACTAGTCTCTGGTCTTGATTTCGCTTTCTCGAGTCACTTATATAACTAACCAAGTGATTCATGAATCATGATGTGGAGCAGTACAGTTTCATTCCTTTCTTGTGATGCATTTATTATATACAAACGTCTCAATGCAAACTCTGCAATCCTTCTAATACTTTCTGTAGTCGGTCCGGCGTGATTGTCAGTCGCTCGGGCTCGGATTGACCCTCCATGATTTTCGTGAGAGCCTTCTCGTCGAGCATGTATTGGAGGAACAATTCCAAGAAATCCCCATCAAGAAAGCCAATGGAGGTTGCCTCAAGATCACTTTGACCGTTATTATTCTTTGGTGCGCGGTACCTGGTACACGTTAGCAGCCGGAGAGTTCTCAAAGAAGAAACACTCTTACTTTGAATGACTGACACCAGTTTCGAGTTCGTAAAAGTTCGACAAGTTCCTCTGTAGAGCCGTCATGTGAAGTGATAGCTCATCGTCGGTCACGTCAATGACGACACCGATTCGGCCAGCTGGGGTCAAAAACACTTGTTTAGGCATCATCGGTATGTCTGCCGACACATCGTGGGTGGCAAGGGAACCTTCATGACAGAATCAGTTATCCATGGGCATCGCAAGAGTCATGTCGTGGTTTACCAGGCAAGAATTTGTTGACGATGTCGCCCAAATAGTAGTGACCTTCGCGCTCAAGTACCTTGTGTAATTCGTTCAGTTGGAGTCGGAAGGAGAACAGATTATAATCGCTCTTGAAAATCGGCATGAGTCCGAAGCGTGAGCAGTTAGAAATACTGTCCTTACATTTCCTCCGATAATCGTGTTGTGGTCCAACAGCTCTGCGCAAGTCGGCCACAAAGATCCGTAGTCTTTGGCAATGGGTTCAATTTGGGAACCCCTGAGTTCCAGTAAGGATACTGAGGTGAGGGCATCTCCGATCAACAGTTGGTCGTCCCGGGAAACGAGGGTGGTGATGAGATAGTTGTGGTTGAACACTGAAGATTGCGTCATCGAGACCTGTTTCTCTGTCCCTTCAACCTTGTAGACAATGACCTAGAGAGGTGGCCGGTTAACTCGTGTTAGCGGAAACTGACAACTACAACACTCACGGAGCTGTTCACAGCCGCAAGAATCATATTTTGCACCGAGGTGATCGCATACACGCAACCCTTGACGATAACGGATGCCATCACAACCAAATAGGCCCGCGATCCGTTTGCTTGTAAGAGTACGAGTCTCCCTCGAGAAGGCTCTCGCTCTCCGTCATCATACGAAGTGATACCTACGCATAGGAAAGACATCGGAGCACCTGACAGGGTCGCCGAGAAAGCGTGGAGAGAAGTTACTTCTTCGCCTTGGTCCACTTCAAATTCACTGAGTTCTGTGTGTACAAAGATCAGTTTACGAATACAAAGATCTAGGTTGCCGCTAACTTTCGAAAGAGGTATGATTGAAAATTTGTACCGTGGAAGCGAAAAGCTCTGCCTGCCCAACCTGAGTGGGCGTGGACTGGGTGCAGGCAACAGCAAACACTCCCAGCTGCGGGCTGTGGATGATGCGGCGTGGAGAGTTCAAGCCCAGAGGGATCTATCCGACAGTCAGAAGTAGAAAGGTCGTGAATTTGCGGCATACCGAACGAATATGAAGCTTGTCGAAGTTAGCCACTGCTCCGATGACAAGAGAATCCGGGCTAGCCAAGATCACCGAAGAGGGGTGCGCTGTTGTATTTAGTTCGGCAGCTGCACCGATGTCCTGTACGTAGGGTGGTTCGCTCAGTCAAGATATGAACACGAGAAACTAGACCATTAAGCGTACCTTTAGCATCAAGGGCGAGTGTTGCAGACGTTCTCTTTCCCAGAACAATATCGATGTTCGACTCCCGCAAGCAAACACCGTCGAGCGACCTTTGATGCAGCAAGTATGCATCGTTACTGGAAGGTTACCAATAGAGATAAGCTTCTGGTCTCCTAGTGTCCCGTTTTGGAACGTAAATGTTGCAAGAGAGCCATCCACGAGGCCGACAAGAAGGTGGGGGTGTGACTGTGGGGACTGTCCTCTGGGATCGCTCGTAAAGTTGTACAGCAGTAAGGACCTTGGTGCAGCCGGAAGTTCGCTTGTTTCACAGACATCCTTCAAAGTACCTCGCTCCGAGAGGGATAGGATCTTGACGACCTTGGACATCCAAAATCCGACGGCAATATTCATCGTGTATGACTTCCTGCTGTCAGGGGGTAGGCATGTCACAGCCGAGATTTCCGCAGTGCAGTTGAACGGAGGGGGCTCCACAAACTCTCGCATTCGCTGCTTCACGAATTTATCACCAACAAGGTTGAGTTGAACCAATCTGCCCCGACTAAGCGCAATGACGACTTGGCTCGCATTGATGTCCGCAGCCACGATCTCCCGCGCCCAGCTGGCAGCGTTGCCATCGGAAAACTTGTCCAATGTCCAAAGATCGCCTATCCGAGTGTACTCTCGCAAGTTGGGATCGTAGTCTAGTAGGAGAAGTCCCTCAGGGACGACCTGTACGACTAGAGATGAATCGACATAAGCACTCTTGGTTGTCCCAACAGCCGGAATTCGCCGCTGGATATTGGAAACTGCCAGCGTCCGAGACGATAGAAAGCCCTTGTCAGAACCCCCGACACTGGAAACTGTAGTTCCTTGGGGGTCCTCGAAACGGAGTACGTATGTTTCTTGGAGTGTTGATGCTACAATATGGGTCGTCATCCTTGGGGAAAGACTTCAGTATTGACGAGTTCCATCATTGATATTTACGCACCGATCTTTGTATGTTTCACGCAGAGTCCAGATGCGGTCAAGATTAGATAGACCGTGCACAACCGCGGCCTCCCTAAAGTCAACGCCACTCTTGACGACTTTAAGTGAACCTGTATTCCGTCCCCCTGAACACGTAACAATTTCATTCTGTAAAAAGCGTTAATATTGCGCCAAGCCCCAAAATGTTACGCACCTGACCACTGTCATCCACGTCAACAAGTATACCATCGACAATCGGTGCGACGTTGCTAAATCTTTCTAGCTCGATCAGGTGACTACCATTTCCATTGACAATCATTCCGTCATCTTTAGGCTTGGGAACGGACGCAGGAATGGGTAATGTTGGACGGCAATCCGAGCCGAAAACAGGGGATGGGCTAATCTGGAGTAGCTGCGAGTCACCGAAATGAGATCCGAGATAAACCACCTGGTTAGCCAGGTAAGTTAAAGTCATAGGGGAGGATGCCTGAGGATAATAGGTCAGTTGAGCCAAACACCGAGAAGTGCGACACACTTCTCCCAAAGCAACAAGTGTCAAAATTGTTCCACAAGTCCTGTCGACATATAAAATTGCATGCCTTCCGTATTTGTCGCCGATCAATAACGTGTCGCTTTGTTGCGTCAATGGGCAGAAGCTATCACGTTTAAAAGGTGAGAATGTCGATTCTGCTAAGTGTCTTCGACCAGGTTGGGAGAACGCACGCAGTAACTTCGGACCACGGCCAAGTAATCACTGCACTCGCCTTCTCCTTCCTCCATTCCCTTTCTTTCTCTGTCTGCTTTGCATTGGCAACTTCTTCTACGTTTTTACTCTTCTTCCTTTTCTCCATCCGGCGGCTCTTGCGAAGATTGTGTTCGAGGACGTCGCTAGAGGCTAAATCGTAGGATAGAATCTTTTGGCCTCCAATGACTAGTATTCCACCTTCCGATTCGTTATCGCTTGTTTCGGTAGAAGGAACGAATATTAAGCGCGGCGTCTGTTCTTCGATAGAGAACCACTTTCCAGGAAGCGTGAACGGTGGAAGCAACTGAGATGGTGTCGGGGAAAGCTGGGCATCGTCGATTTGGACATCGCGAGAGAGAAGTTGAAGACGGCGCTGGAAGTCAAAGTGTAGCATAGCAAGTGTAAAAGATTCAGTGGACGTGGAAATGAAGGCAAGACTGAGAAGGTTTAGTTCCAATATTCTGTCATGCATCTTGTTAGCCACGTTGTAACTCAGACGAGATAATGAAGCGCGAACGTGGAGTCGAAGTCTTTCTCGTAACCACCTTCCGGTGTCAGAGTGACGATCTTGAGTTTTCCCGCATAGATGCTCACAACAGCTATGGTCCCTGACGGGTCCACGAGCACGTCATGGCAGAATTCTGCTGGTCGCGCACTTCTCTCGAACAAAGCAAGATGCCTAGTGATGCTGAGCTTTTTCTCGCTAGATTCGGAGACATCGAAGGTTAAAAACACAAGCTCAGGCTCTGGGTGATCGGTGAGGACCAATAAGCTTATTCTGGTGGTTTGCTGTCAAACATCCAACCATCACTGATAGAACGGATACACTGATTGATATGAAATACCACGATTGGAACCGATTTTATTGTCCGTATCCTTCCCCATATCTCTACTCCTTGTTCATAATGGAGACCCTGTGGCTGCAGAGAGTAAATGTCTACCCTGTTTAGTTTGGCGACGACAAGAAACTCAGATGAATTTTCGTCTGCTAACGAGCATTTTAGAGAATCGAGAACAGATGATGGTGAATGAAAAGTGGATATGAGCTTCATGACGAAGAGGCAGCGAGTCGTAAGTTGTGGCAGACGCGGGCAATGTCACATCGGCGCCCCGCAGATAACCGGAACCTATCACCAAAAAGGCAAATTTCCAACACATGATCAATGACGACTCTCAAACGGTACGTATAAGTACGTGCTCATGTCCTTTGCTACAGTAACACCATCGCTTTCACGGTCAGACCTCTCTAAGGCAGACCTCCGTGCACGTCTCTTAGGAGACGAGAAGACAGCCACGCGAGAACTTGAAGGCGCTGTGCAGCTTCATGCCAACACCAGCCTGAGCGCGTGTGGTTTTTTATCGGTGGTTTCGCTAGAGGAAAATCAGTAGGTGATCGCGGGTACAAGCTATTATTTGCCAATTGTGGATGAAGCTTTGAAGGTTCAACGTTCAACGTTAACCATGAGGTCAAGAGACAGACCCCCGGTACCGTGATCACTTCGACACAAGTTGCAGATCTCGAACAACGCCAACTTACTCTTCAACGTCAAATTCGCAAGTTCAGTACCATTCAGACTGTCTACATGCCTTGAATCTCATGACTCATCGAGCAACACAAAGTTGGCGTTAATACGAACCCCAAGGCTGAACACATCGATCTGTGGTTACCATCCGAACTGGACGAGCGTTTGCGCAGTGCGATTTGTCGCACCTCACTCAGATGGAGGCAAAGTCAATGTATCCCAATCACACCTTTCAAGTCATCCAATTTGTGTCATCGAGGTATCCCAACCATCATACCTGTGGCCAATCTGCACTTGACCCTCGATGACAAGAGCGTCGGCCGTGGGTATCACAGCTGTGAGTTTCCGTCCAATTTCAATTCGATGTTTAGTCTGATCGTACGTCTTACAGTCCCGTGCAACAATTTCCCGACGATAAGCTTCCGCTTTGGAGGCATAGGACATTCCAGATGGCCATATGCCTTCTCAAAATGCAACAACGACACACACCCATTGTCCCCCCTGCGTGGCCCAAAAACGCTCCGTCGACGCGCCGACAACATAGCACCACGACGACAAGGAAGCGAAGACGACAAGACGCATGCGAGACGCGACAATGTGGCACCACGGCGCAGAGGCGGGCGGGCGGACACATTCAAGTAACTGATAGATTATCATACAATGGCATGCATGGGTTGAAACCCCTTCGCAATGTGAGTCTATGAAAGCTATATTCATAGACAGGCCATCGTCTACATACTATGAGAAAGGCCTATGGAGACGGCCATTTGTGACTATTAGTGCCATGACCATATGAATTCCTGCTGCCTAGTCACACACGCTGACATAGTACGATCCCCATATCCCTCTTTCTCAGTGGGGCATCGATGAAGATCTAGTAGCAGCCCATTCTGGGTCTCGTCGCCTGGAGGGCCGCTCGGTGGGGATGTTGTCGTTCAACTTCGAAAGCCACCGATGACGGGCCTTTGATAACAATTTGAAGTTGTGGCTGCGATCATCATATCACCATCATCACCGCCCATTTCCGCAGTCGCTC
>JBBPNU010000989.1:0-11691 GCA_038091055.1 Leccinum angustisporum
GACAATTGAAGCGGACGCTCAGTTACACACTTTCTTCTCACTTCACTTCACGACCCCATGATTCACTCCACGGTCCTATCATCTATACCCATCGTCCATGTGCAGCCTACCTAATGATATAACGCACGCTAGCATCTTGCAAAACATGTGGATCGGTTGCCCTTGTTGTCGTGTCATGGCTTTACGTCACTTTGCTAGGCGGATGTCAATGACCGTGTTTGCAGGCATCATATAACTCGGTGGAATTTCACAAGTACGAACCACGGATAAACCGACGAACCAAGCACTGTGACCACGACCGGGATTTGGCTGCCTTGCGACTGATGACAGCACCAGGAAGCCATGTTGGCAAGGGCGGAATCCGCTGTTTGTAAAGAATGGCCCCACAGAGACCGCGGGAAGGAAGTCTGGCCTAGGTCCAGGGGCTCCAAGAACCCTAGCAGGTCCGCAGTGCGGCAGCAAACGTGGGGCCACGGAAAGATCCGCACAACTTTAAGCAGAAAATCACACATCTAACCCCATCAGGATAAACAAGATACATAGCCAAAGACTTTAATCATAACTCTACACCCGGCACGCTAGTCCATCGACGGGTATGTATATGTGCACCGAACATTATATGACTTTACAGTTTCCCGAGACCTGTTTGGACCAAAGTCTAGTATAAGGTGTGAGATGGGTTCGATTCCGCCATCGACATCCCAAAACCAACGTACCTGGAGTTCCTTGGGCCTAGCGCCTACCACCTCGTCAATTTTTGCACCGTCCTTGAACGCATGGAACGTGGGCATCTAATCCGACAAGACAGAATAGAAGAAGAAGACCAGATGAGATTGAAAACGAAAAGAAGGAGAGAAGATAAAAAGTACGCACGCCCCTTATCCCCCACTGTTCAGCGACCTCCGGGAGATCATCGACATTGACCTTGTAAAACTCCACGCCCTCGTTCTCCTTGTGCTCCTCCTCGTGCTTCTGGAATATGGGAGAGATCTGTCTGCACGGCCCACACCAGTCGGCGTAATAGTCGACAAGGACTACCTTGCCGCTGTTGATCTGCGTACACCGTATCGTAATAAGAATCATAACGTCAGATCAGAAAGGAAGCACGAGGAACGTACGATGTCATCGAATTCTTGCTTGGTCTGGATTTGCTTGACCATGATGGATGGAGATGGAGTCCTGGGGTACGATGGGATCGATGCTCTTGATGGGGATTCTTGTAGATGAGAAAGCGCGGGTCAGATTGCTCTTATACTCGCTATGTTTGCTGTATGATCTATCAAGTCACATGATATCTGTCAGCAATGACGCCAAGACTTATAAATCTTCGTGATGAATGTTTGAGCCTCGGTCTCGGTCATCACCCGTCTGAGTCCCCCCGAAGCACGAGAATTAAGATGTATGCATTACAATAAAAAACAGAGCCTCCCTGTAGAGGTTACTTTTCGAATGTGTGATGCGTGGGATCTATGATATATCGTGCAATATCGTGCCTAAATGAGGTCATGATAGAATGTGAAAAACGTGACTCGTGCCATGTCGTCTAGAATGTTCTCGCAAAAAGATCATCGCCTTGCATACCGTAGGAATCGTGATGCGACTAAAAAGGGAGGGGAGGGAACATCAGGAACGATGGGAAAATCATGCAAGAACACAATGTTACTCACTGATGGTCGCAATGACGTTGAAGACAACATACGAAAACAGGATGAACGCATCCCGCCAACGCGTGTCGAACCGGATGTTGAGCGGCGTAAAGAACTCGTCACCAACCTGTGTCGTTTATTTTCCTGGTCAGTTCATGCACAGACACGTCCTCGCGAACGCGAACGCACCGCATATTGACAATATCGACAGGCAGCGGTAGCCGTCGGATTATCGAGGTATCCGCCAAATGCACTGACAAAGTCTTCAGCCCAATCTTGACACGTTTGGTTTGCAGGCGGGGTAAAAACGTTGAACTCGTCAGAAGCACACCGGATAACTAAACCGTGCAGCTCCGTCGACACCACCGCCGACAGAGTCCGCGTATATGGCACCAGCTGGTAAAGCCAGTCTCGCCAGAAGCTCGCCATGGACGGGTACGGAATAGTAACACCGCAGAATATGGCGAGGATGATACTGATGAAGGGGTTGAACAGGATGGCGATTTGGATGGATGGCGACAGTGCCGCGACGAGTTGGCCGATCGTGACACCAAAAAGCTCCATCAAGATGGTGATCAACAGATCAAAGCCAAGCCCGTTCGTACCAGTAGCACCTTGCCCAAAGTGCATCGGGAACACCGTCAGAAGCCAGTATACGGTTGCACACAGTATCGAGTATGGTATCTCGCCGATGAGCTGAGCGATGGCGAACACATACGGAGAATATATCCGACTCGAGGCCTCTCGGATGAAGGTTCCTATAGATCGTAATCTAAGGAGGATGGTTTCACAAAAATGCCAAATTTTACTTACGTCTGTTGAAGATGAACATAGGCTCAAGTTCGGACATGATGATCGCAGGCAACACAGCAAGCCAGAAACTGCCATGGATATATTGACATTAGACGTCGAGCTTACCCCAGAAGAAAAAAGGACCCACATCGCAAAAATACGGTATTGTAGATCCCGGACGGAGTGTCCCAAGTTGAGGAACGACAGGGAGATGAATAACGCAAAGAACGCGTGCACGAACAACCTGCTGAACACATAATTCGGAGAACGCCACAGCGCAATGTTGTTTCGTTGGATGACGGTGCGCAGTTGGTACAAAAAGGACGTCGCATCTGCACAATCAAGTTAGAAAAAACAAATAAACAAAGGACGATCGTGCTCAACGTCGACGACGTACATGTACGCGTTTGGCCATTCTCAGTAACGGGGACGGCTAATCCTTTGGCCTTGATCTCGCTGATCTCAGCACGTACTTGCTGTAACTCGCGTGAGTCCGCCCACACGTCCTTCCAGTCCCGCGGGCCAACCCTGGGAGACAGCCCAGCACCGATCGCTTCCAGCATATATTCCGCCGGGTTGACATTCGGAGGGCAGACTGCCCCATGCTTGGAAAAATATTCTCGAATCACCTGCGAGTCTTTGCCGATGTCGCCAAAGTAAACGGTCTCTCCGCCCCGCTCCAACAACAAGAGACGGTCGAAGCTCTCGAACAGCAGACTGGAAGGCTGGTGGATGGTGCACAAAATAGCTTGTCCTTGATCTGCAAGTTTGCGCAAGAAGCGCACCAAGTTCCACGCGCTCTGGCCATCCAAGCCCGATGTGGGTTCGTCCAAGAACAAAAGGAGCGCAGGCTTGCTTGCTAATTCGACACCGATAGTAAGACGTTTGCGTGCTTCGACGCTCAAAGTGAACACGAGCGCCTCCGTAAAGTCTTGCAGTTCCAAAAGCTCGATGATTTCCTCAACATACCGATTCTTCTCCTCGATGGACACCTCAGCGGGTTGCCGCAAGTATGCGGAGAATCGCAGCGCTTCCCTAACTGTGGCTGTTCCCTCATGGACGTCCATTTGCTCGGCTAGTGACGACGACAACTATTAGAAAGTGCTGACAGTAGGAGGGACACAATCATATACCATAAGCAGTTCCGCGGGCAAAATCGGCGCCAATGGGCCTGCCGTCCACGAAAATGTCACCCGAGACAATACCAATGTTTTTCCTCTGCGCAAGGACATCGAGACAGGTCGTTTTTCCTGTTACGCCTGTTGGAATCCCCGCAGTCTATAGTGATCCAATGTAAACGTACCTGCGCCAGAGGCACCCATCAACGCCGTCAGCGTCCCAGGTTTAACGTAGCCGTCAACGTCATGAAGGAGCCTTCTCGTCCCGCCGGGTACCGGAACATGATAGTTGAGATTCTCCCACGTAAACGTCTTCTTAGAACCTTGGGTGCTCGCTCTCCTACCGATAAGATTAGTATACAGATGAAACACTTCATCTGCGCCAGCCGCGAAACGCACTTGGTTTCTTCGCGTGAGCGCCCCTTCGTCTTATCGTCATCAAACTTCTCGTTGCGTCGCGCCTTTTTCTGAAGTTGGATCTCGTTGAGCGCTTTCGTCTCGCTGTCTTCCTTGGCGTAAATATAGGTCGATCCGCCAAATATCTTAGGCTATCAATGGATGCAGTTTCCGAGTCAGCGCTCGACAGTTCGACATGATCTGAAATGTACGAGAAAGCCTTACTGAAAGATACTCGATCGCGATTACCTGGGTGAACAAAAAAAAGACCAGGAAACATAAAAGAACAACCAAGTTGCGACGCCAGAGGTCAGCAGAAGTAATACCGTATGTGGCCTCAAGATAGTCGTTGCCAATAATAACGTCACTCCCTGACGGTGCACCGAATAGAGTGCAAACTTGATTAGGACCCAAAGTGCCCCTAAAACGAAGCGTTGGTCACTTTCTGATCGTCAAAATCCTGTCAGAAAATGAGGTCACGAACGGGTATTTGGTCATTCCTGGACCATTTCTGGGCACGACGTAAGAGCCATCGCAGACAAGCGACGTGCGCATAAATTCATTTTCCATCGTCCCGGCCCAAGCGTAAGACAGGGGATTCAAGTAGGACTGTCTACGAGTGAGATAACATGATCGGATAAGAAAAAGCCAACGAAACTTACGATCCAGAACAACCATCGCTTCATCTGAAACGTGGGGATTATGTAGCCCGCATATTGGATTATGTTTGGGAGGAAGAACGTAGCAAGCCGGAACGCGGTATCAAAGTTGCCGCATAGCAACCCAAATGTGCGGAAGAATCCTTGCATGACCAGAAACGCGACATAGATGAACAGGTGGAAGGTGAAGAATCCGCCAGCGGAGCGTGCCCTGCGAACAAAAGTGAGACAGAAACGAAGCAAGACTGGGGAAAACAACCCACAAGCCGGACATGAAATATAGTATCACGTCGAAAATGAAAACTCGGGTTGCAGAGAAGGGTATGTCCGCGAAAAAGTTGGCAAATACCAGGGCAGCGGGACGGTAAAAGCCATAGCCAACCTGTTTGTTTGCCAGTGGACGCCCCAACATCATCGTGGGCATCTAAGAACATATGATTAACAAATCGAGATTGAGTTCCTCCAGCAACAGAGGGATACGTACCTCGGCAAACGCCTCGAGACAGATGGTCAACATTCCAATAAAGATAACACCTCCACGGGTAAAGCCTCCCGCGGCAGTATCAGGTAAATTTATGAAGGCAGCGCCAATAACAATTGCCAGAATCTATAGATAATCAGAACCAAACCTAGCACGAACAAAAAACGTACAATATCCATTCCGAAACTTGTCGTTAGTTGAAACCTATCCTGAAGACGGACGCGAAATTGCCGGATCGTGAGTGCCTTCACCTGACCAGTGAAACCGATAGTATAAGGGCTCTTCCGCGACACCCCGCGCTTCTTGTCGGCGAGTACAGCATCACGGAACGCTTCTTGGTCTTCTTTCTCGGTCTCCATACGTTGCTTGAAATCGCCAAGGGCACGTTGAAGCTTTGCGTAAGTGGGTGAGGCATAGAAGGCATTTTCGAGACCTTCTGGAGAAGACGGAGTATCACGCTCCGAGCGATCGTCGGCAAATTGACGTTCATTGGGATCCGTGCACCCAGATAGATAGTCTGGGGTGCTCTGGCGGGGAAGGGACCGATATCCCAGGTTCTCAAAGTACGCACGGGCTTCCGACGTTGGTCCAAAGTAAACTTGACGACCATGGTCCAATACAAGGACCTTGTCGAACAGTTCGTATATGCTCTCGCTCGCCTGATACCTAAAACGAAGTTCGTTAACAAACCCCAACGCGCGATGCTTCTCCAACTTACAAGCTAGTAAAGGTGGTCTGACCCAGCACGTCAGTCATGAGACGCAAACTCCTGACGAAATCCAATGCGGTTGACGCGTCGAGACCGCGAGTCGAGTTATCCCAACATTGAACACGAGCACGAGTTGCCATCATCTCGGCAATACTAACACGCTTTCGCTCGCCACCTGATACACCGCGAACGAATTCGTCGCCGACAAGGGTTTGATGGGTATGCGAAATGTTAAGCATTTTCATCAGCATGTCCTGAACCATGGTGTCAAATTGCTTTCTGGTCACGGTCGGGAGACGACCGTCTGGGCCAGGGGTCTTTGTAGAGAGAGCAAACTCCATGGTCTGTGCGACCGTTAATGTGGGTATATGAATATCGCCTTGATAGGTGATCAGACTTCGGAAACATGTCAGGAGAAGAGGCTATACCTTCCTGGTTGTAGGCGACTTCTCCCTTATAGTACTTGGCCATCTCCGCAGCGTCAATACCAGCATACCGAACATCGCCCGCGATGACGGCATATTCAGCGCGTTGATTTGCGATTGTTTTGAGAAAGGTGGAGCATCCAGCGCCAGGACAGCCTAACACAAGACACATTTCACCGGGCTTCAGGGCACCGGATGATCTTGCGCACCATCAACATCATGAAATCTAACAGAAGCATTGTCACGAACGACGTACTTGTGTAGGATCGTTCTCGTGGGCGGTTGACGATGCGGCACAAAACGTATAATGAAGTCCCATAGCCAGAAGAAGGGTGCAAGAAAGAAATTAATGACGGCATCTATTGAGAAGGCGACTCAATCAAGCCTGATACGGAGTTCCGCGGTCATATTAGACCCACCTCCAAACGTGTTAATGTATATCTACGTTTGGAATGTCTCAGTACATGTGCGGTAGTATGGAAGCAGAATTACTACTTGCCTTGTGATCGGCCCCACCGACAACTTTGACCTCGAGGTCTTCCCAGGTGACACCAACGTGTTTGTGCTTGATTCCCGCCGCTTGGTTGGCATCGTTTGAGGACGTGAGGTAGTCACGAAGATCGAAGGGCGTGTCTGTTTCATCGCCCTTCTCCAAGTCGCCGCTGTACACGGAAGCTGTGCGAGAAGTCTGCTTGGATGGACGTACACGGTGAACCGACTGCCTAGAGAGCTGACGTGCGAGCTCGTTGAAAGTGCTCTCTGCCTGCGTTATGTCGACATGAGGGAAGGCGTCGACTTCGAGGATCTCGACGTGTTCTGTATTGTTGGCTGTAGGTGACTGGGTCGTGGTTGGAAGGTCCATGTCGTCCCGGGGAAAGGTGATCCTGGGCAGAACCTGGAGAGCGACGCATGAGGTTATATATATATGTCACTATTAGCGGTTTGTCCGGCTAGCTGACGCCATTTCAAGTTAGTTGAAAAGCCGAGCTTGGTCAGATGGAGTCACCTAAATACATACCGCCTGATTCGACCTCATGGTCCGATGGGTCGCTCCCGGCGGGATTAGATATAGTTTCACTCCGTTTTTTTTCCCACCGATTCAAGTCGATCGGACGGGCAACTGACTATAAAAACGTGCTCAGCCAGTTGCTTCCGACGACGGCGTCTTAACCGGCCCCGGTGATCCTCCGTATTCAAGAGCGAGTCAGTGAACACTGAGAGAATAAGTCAACTGATCGTCATTTCTGGTCAAAGTCCTAGTCAACCCTAGTCAGGGTCCACGGTTCCGACGCATCTAGAAAAAAAGGGGTAATCGCATCCGGTCACACGAACGTCAACAATCTTATAAACCTGGAACACTAAAGGGTCCAGTTGAACCGCCATTGTTCGGGAAAAAACAGCGACATCATTGTACATTGGATCCTATGCATCGCAAACTCTTTCCCGGCAACCAAAATACTAGGAGTTATGGTGTTACACAGGCTTAGAGGGGAGTTGGGTGGGCAGAATGCCGTAGCGCTTTTTGATGGTGACGCGGTGGCGAGAAAACTTGTCATCCGGTGAAAAACGAGCTGTGGCACGCACTTTTATAGCAGATGGGCCTCGGCGAGACACAAACACAAACATACCTGGATGAGCAGACTTTGTGATCCTGCCTTCTTCGGTCGTTTTCTACCGAGAAATGAGCAATCGGTAGTGGAGACTGTAGGTGAAGAGACGCACGTTGAGTGTATATATCCTGTTTCCACTGCCATCGAGGGTGTACATCAAATGCATGGTGAAGGTTGTGAAGACGGATTAAAAATAAAACTCCGCGAGTTCGGTTGCGATCATTCTGAATTTCAATTTGGGCATACATACCTCTATCCCCAACTTATGCCACCCACCGTCACCACCGTCCTCACTGAGCCAGAGTTGGGCACGATCGTAAAACCCATTCACGAGTACACCGAGGAACAGGTGGCACAGATCGAGACACTTCGTGAGGTAAGCTCGCCACATTGTCGGATCAATCCAACTGAGACTCAGTGTATCATTTTGCGGCGGCGCCTTTTATACTTAGTACGCCCACTCTCTACTCCTGCCGGCCTCGCACGAGTATTACAAATGGGAACTTCGGTGGCTACGCAAGCCAGATACCATCCCTCGTTATATGCGCGCGGCCAAGTGGAAGATGCATGACGCCGAGAAAAGGATCAAATCTACGCTGGAGTGGAGGCGAGAATACCAGCCTGAACTTATTCGGCCGGACGAGGTGCGCTCAGCGGGGGTGTATTACTCATCAGAAGCACACCATATCTATTCTAGATCAAAGTCGAGTGTGAGACCGGAAAAATGTAGGCTGTACTTCGATCCACAGTGGATATATTAAATATAACACACAACAGCATTCTTACAGGGTTTGACAAGGATGGACGCCCCATTATCTACATGCGCCCTGGCAGAGAAAATACGGAATCAGGCCCTCGTCAGCTGAGACATCTTGTTTGGTGGCTGTAAGTGTAAGCGATAGATCATTGGACAAGTTTTAATACGGCATCCGACAGAGAACGCGCCAAGGATATGATGCCGTCGGGACAGGAGACGCTTGTTATCCTTGTCGATTACAAAACGACCACCCTGAGAAGTAATCCTTCTATATCCGTGGCGAGCAAGGTAAACTTCTGGTCGTCTTCGTCAGTTGTGGGACATGACGAATCGTGTTTGACAGGTTCTTACGATTCTCCAGCAACATTACGTGGAAACGCTGGGTCGGGCCATCGTAACGAATCTCCCGTTGCTTCTCAATTTCTTTTACAAAGGGATCGCCCCTTTTATGGATCCCGTTACTCGGGACAAGGTCGAGATGGGCCGTTTAACGAGTTCTTCGAGTGCTAACTTCGTTTGAACAGATGCGCTTTAATCCGGATCTGTTGGAGCTCGTTCCAAGGTCCCAGCTCGACGCTGACTTTGGGGGTGATTACGAGTTTAGATTCGACTTTGAGACATATTGGAAGCAAATAATTGAGTATGGCACGCTTTATTTTGATTTCGGCGGGGATCTGACAGGATTTGGCAGCCATTGTGGTATTACACCAGACGGTGCGCGGTTACCGGGTTGTTTCGATGGCCCCGTGTCGGCTGTAGAGGGTTGATTACAGCATATGTTTGTGTATGTTTATGTAGAGTGACTGGGCAGCGAGGGGTTGCAGTCTGAACTGCCAACCGACGCTACGCCCCGTCCGGTACCCGAGTAACTTGTTGATCCTTGTGCGAGTCAACGTAAAAGGAGATGGTCCGACAATCAAAGCAGACAGTGCGTAAAGCTCGTTGCTCGTCTCGCACTCCAGTTTCAGTCAACGGATCTCATTCGGATCGCATACATCGCGTCAACAGACCGACGAGAAGAAGGACACTCATAAGAAAAAGACCCAGCAACAGGACAAAACCTCGCCAAAGAAACCCTCAGACTCGACCGTGTGGCCTTGCAAGATCAACGGCTGCAACAAGCAATTCGCCAGGGAAGCCGATCTCAAGAGACACCAACGCACCACCAAACTCCATTCTGTACCCGGATTGTACGTCTTCCTTTTAATTACACGGACACGCATATACAGACGCGCTACACAGTGCTTGCCCTCAGTGTGACGCCAGGTTCACTCGTGTTCGTTGCCAGTTCTTTTTGCCTCGTGCATGAGGCTGACCTATGATACCCTAGACCGACGCCCTCCGCAGACACCAAAAGTCGAGGTGAGTGTAGGCGTCATGCCTGTGTGGCGCGCTTCATAAACTCCGCCTGTTCAGACATAATGGGCTCGTGATCGAGCCTACAGACCAAGTGGTCAGACGAACTTCGATGTGCAGTGAGGATCATCCTTCCTCTGGCTCGCGATCGAAGAGCCGCAGCCGAACACCCTCGTCAAAGGGGAACCCCACCAGCCCAAACTCCGTTCCTCCAGGTGCTTATTACCGTCAACACACATTTGCAGGAGGTGAGTATATGCGCTTCCTCGTGCATTTCCGTGATGCAAGCCGTTGCAGTTATAGTTCCTCCGCCGGGAATGGTGGGCGATGCTCATTATTCCCAAGCCGCGGGTCTTCCTTCCTCCGCAACCCGCTTACATCAAGCGAGCTGGCAACCTGCACCTCCTTGGGCTGGCGACGGTTCACAACCACCCCCTCACGTCATCGGTTACGCTCACCCCTATTACAATGCACCACCGCAGTATTATCGTGCTACCACCATAATGCAATCACCTGACATCCTGACCAACGAACAAGTGCAGAGCATCACAAGTTCATCAAGTAACGGCGAATCATCACCATCGCGCAAGAGCAGTCCCGTCGTGGCTGTCGACCCCTCACTCGATCATGGCGGAATGGATGATACCACTGTGATTGATCCTTCGCTAGTATCGCCTTCGGGGAGTAGCATTGACAGTGAGTCAGGTTTTGCATATGGCCGAAATGTTTGTCGATTCAGTGCTTAGATGAAGATTATTCTGCCGACGACCAAGTGTTAAGAGTGCGAGTCTCCTCGAAACATATCTCTTCACCAGGTGCAGGCCGACAACTAAACGGTGGCAGCTCCGATGGCGAAACTACCATCGTTCAACATCTACTCTCTCCTAGCGATGACGATCCTTTTCCATTGCATCATACGACACATCTACAGCACTCTCTCGACTTGGAACAAATACTCACGGAGGACGGTGAACCCATGTTGAACCCAGGTCGGCTTTTCTTTCTTCTTTCTTTTCCCCCCTGTTGACCATCCCATTGGTAGCCGAGTTATTGACTCAGGTCAGTGCGAGCAACGCAGGGTCCCCCGTGCTTGATCTGATGCTCCAGTTTCTGACGCAGGAGTCTCTCGCGTCCCCACCCCCTTCATGAGCACATACTCTACACATGATATTTTATTCACATAGCATTCTCATAGTCCTTCTCCGGTGACTTTTTTTGGTTGGACTTTCACACTACATTACGCCTTTGCGCGCGTGGACGCCGCGTCTTTCCGTAGAAATGTACTGAAATTCTTCCACGCATATTGATGCAGTTGAACTGATATGATATCACGATTTACATTCGGCGGGAATAATAAACGCAGATTCTCCAGTGTTATATAATTGGTGACTTGTGATGTGATGAGAGCATCCAGTAACGATACACGAGTGACTCGCTGTTGAGAGCGAGGAGGATATGATACATACGGTTTAAATCGAATCCGTTACCTTATAAAGTCTAAAGCACCTGGACCTTGGGCCACTTGAACTGTGGACCGACCTATTGGTACAAAAAGAAAAAAAAAAGTGATCCATCAGCCTCGATATGATGGGGAAAAGCGGGCTACGTACCAGTTGAACACACATGGCCCCCATCTTGTGTCCCGCCTCGACGCACTCATCAAGACTCTTTCCAGCAACGTACGCACCCAAGAACCCGCCTGCGAACGCGTCGCCAGATGGTCAAATAAATGTTGACATTAA
>JBBPNU010000990.1:0-11691 GCA_038091055.1 Leccinum angustisporum
TCCGTGAAAATGTGAGTAAGACGGGAAAGCCAAGCCCAATATACCATCTGCAGCAAACGCAGATGCTGCCATAGTTGAAGAGTATGTTGTTGCGGCACCGATGGTCTGAATGTCCGCCTATTCATTGGTTAGAAGTGATGATGTTCGCAAACAGTAAAAACATACGGTAAAACCAGCAATGGTTACATTGTCCGTGTATTGTTTACCACTGGCACTCCTACTATCTTCAAATACTATTTCAAAATTTGTATTGAGGTCCACGTTGGTGATATGGGGCGATGCGGGATCTTCATTGAGGTCCAAGGTGTGGAACGATGCGGGATCCCAGAGGTTAGGGTGGCTTCTGCAGTTCTCATCACCGGTTGAAACTGGAACAATGAGATCGCTGGGTCGAGTAAGACAAGAGAGTAGATGACTGACGGAAAACACTTACCTAGAACCGGTGTTGAACTGGACTGAGGTGGCGACTAGAGTGAGTGTGTGCACGAATGCACGAAAAAAAAAACTTACCAGTGAAGGATTTGGGAGGAGTGCCGATCGAAATGGTCCCATACCACTGTGTTTCAGAGTCAAGTTTTGTCAAATCAACGCCGGCTCCGTTCCCGACCCGTTTCACAGCAGAAGGATGTGACGTTCCCTCGTTCCTATCGGAACCATCCGTGCCACTTGGCCCACGGATGATCTTGCTAAAAACGTGTGAGCAAAAACGATGCCCGAGGACATCACAGGTTGATTTACGCGTTATGTGATATAGCATGGAATTCGCGCGCGTCCGAGTCGGTATCAGAGCGTTTCGTGAGTGGTATGGCTATACCATCACTTCCTCCCCTAGGATGAGGCGTTTGCGCGGCTAGAACGAAAACAGGCACTGTGACGGCAATGGTTGTGATCACCTTGAAGAACATCGGGTAGTCAACGTGGAGCCTGGAGCAAAAATACCATCAAGTATGTGAGCCTGACTTAAATAGATGTCGGGATAGCATCACGTCTAGGAACTAACCGGATAACAATCAAACTGATGAAGTACATTCGGATCATCGAAACAGGTATGGGCGAAGAGTTTCGCGAAGGAGTTTAAATTGACAAGTCGGATTCAAGTGAGACAACTCTTGATGGTGCATGATGTCACCAAGTTGCTTCTAGTTTCGATGCAGAAGCAAATTGATTGTCACATTTCCACGTCAGGGAGAACCGGTGGGTGGAGAACTCGACCGTACTCATAACCACCGTTGGGCCTCACTACTACCCTCCAAGGCTCTTCCCCAGCTCAGCCAGAGATTGTTTTCTTGGGATACAGTGACAGAAGAGAATCCGCGGGTGTGCTTTGTGGGTCAATGGGAGTGATACAAAAACATGTTGATGTCTATGATCATGTTCAGGTTGGGGCAGGACATAGACTCAGCGGCGAATGTTCCGAATTATAATGTTGTTCAAGTAGTTGAATATCGCCCTTGAGAAAAGCGTACACATAGTATGTCGTGTATTCCGGGACAAGGAGTCGACGAAAGCGTCCGTGCTGTTCGTGTGTCGTTTCAATATTCGAATGGAGTCCACCAAGTCTACCACATACTGCAATTGCATCTGTGCCTCCTTCAGCCCCCTCACAAACTTGGTCGAGACGCGATACCGCACCAAAGACGCCAACAACATGCACGACGCGTCCCTACGACACAAATCCGCCAGCGACCGCGGAGAAATCTGTAATTTGTTTCAACGCCACCGCCAGTTCGTCGCATAGTCCACTCCATGCTTCAATCGCATCTCCCACCATCGGAATCGTAGCTGAAACGTCGCCCACACGTTTGCATCAAAACCAAAACAAAAAGATGAAAAAACACTCACGAATCACATGAGACGGTCGCTGTCGGGTCTCGGCACCGACAACACCAACGAAATCTCGGGCTCCGTAAACTCGCTCGCAGCACCGAGCTACTCTCGATTGAGCAACAGCTCCTGCCGTCGCACTTACACATCAAACTTGGACTCAGATTGATGCCCGGGCGCAAACACGCTCGCGAGCGCGATCTCGGTCTTCGTCTGCGGCCGAACAGACTGGCACCATCGGCCGTCACCCAAGCACCGCACAGCCAGTCTCAAAACCGCACCAAGTATGCCCCCCAAA
The DNA here is from genome assembly GCA_038091055.1 of Leccinum angustisporum. Lineage (NCBI taxonomy): Eukaryota > Fungi > Basidiomycota > Agaricomycetes > Boletales > Boletaceae > Leccinum > Leccinum angustisporum. The sequence continues at coordinate 2,123 of JBBPNU010000990.1, forward strand.
CCGTTATTCATCGTCGACTATTCATATCACAACCGTCAGTTCGACGAGCTAGTAAAAATGAGAACCGACTTGCCAACTCCGATTTGGGAACGAGCGGAAGGAGACTCCCACTGAGCGACACGAGCAAATGAATCTCTTCGATATACGACAACGCCACCTCGTCGTTGTCGTTTTTGAGCATGATCATGATCAGGTCTTGCTGGCTTGATAAAAACAAAACTCGAGGGCCTAAGCAAGTGAATCAGTACAACGCAAAAGAACCAATCGTAACACGCGTGAGCCACCTGGTGGTTCGCCGTCGTGTGCTTCGTACCCAGCGATGCGAGCATGGCCGCGACCACTTGCAGCGTCGGCATGAACAACTGATGATACCGCTGTATCGCCAAGGCACAAACGAATCTTGGTCTACGAGGGTGTGAGGACCATCAACAACGACAAAACGCACCCATAAACGACTGATCCTCTTCCGGCCTCGAATCCAGAAACTCGCATTGCGACAAGATCGGGAGGATCTGCGCCTGCGTCAGGCGCGTGAACAAGGACATCTTGGCCTCGTACACATACAACGGGTTCAGGTTGTCTACGCAATACGTCAGTCAACACACACGTAGGGACTCGAAACGGCTCGACGCACCCGTATCAGGCTCGGCACCGTCTTCCACACCTCTGTCCCGTCGATCGCGTCGAGAGGCGGACGCGCACGGTGACGCACGTTGTTGTCGCGTTTGTCGTTGCGCCGTCGCATCGTCGCGTTTTCATCGTTGGCGGGCATAGGGTGGGGAAAGGGGGAGAGGGAGAGGCGGGCACGCTGGCCCGTCTTCGTGTTGCGGTCCGTTGTTGACGGTTGTCGCATCGTCGCGTGTGGCACAAGGTGCCACGCCACCGTCGTGACTCGTGGCGTCGCCGTCGTCGCCGGTTGCGGAAGAGCGCCGTGGTTGGGCAATGTCAATGGTGTCCGGCGTGCATTGTCAAAGGTCGAGCAGGCAAAATCGGCTGAAAAACTGTCCTAAACATGATGATGTGGCGAGACAATCGCCTCGACATTTTCCTCAATTTGCGGGCGGTGCTATTTTGCCCTTGCACGTATGTACATGGTCACCGAGTGAAGCACATGGTGAGCCCTGCGTCATTGAATTAAACTGACTGACGCAGTTATTGTGACAGGAATAAGTTTCGGACCACGCGAAACGGATTGAGACCGTGACCCCTCCGCCTTCCTGTGCGTACGACGACGACGACGACGGGTAGGGTCCGGGTCGTGACTCTACAATCAGACCTCTTGTGCAAAAAATACGAATGTGTAGTATGTGTCTAGTATTAGTATGTCCGCGGAAGCTCTGCGAATCCGACTCGTGGTGACTCGCTGTTGAAATCAAACACGGTATAGATCTGTTGGAGGAAGATGGTCCCGATTGACAAGAATCCTAGTCGGGTTCACCGGTCAGCATGAAAAGAGGAAATTCTGAACAGAAGAATCTCACCAGGATGCTTTTCTACAGCCATGATTCCGCTAAAGCAATGGGGCGAATTTCTCATAACCCGTCCCGTGTTGAGGTCATCGGCAGGCATTAAAAACGACCTTCCACCAATGGTGAAAACCATGTAGGGAAAAGACTTGCATGGGACTACAGGAAGTCAATCAAAAGTACCAAAATCGATCGAAACTTACAGGTGTAATAACTATTGTCATACCATCTCCCACCACCGGCCTTGTATAGGGCTGAAACTCGGAGCGGATCACCAAAAATGAAGTTGGAACCAGTGTCGATGATGGCGGGTACATCTCTCAGAACTATTACTCCGTTGACTTGAATGTTATCTATCTTCACCGCCCAGAGAGACTGAAAGGGCAATGTAAGTATGCATCTATACCGCCTAGCATTTGTGCTCACCAGGAGCGGATTTGTTACAGGGGTAAAGACGAGGGTGTGATGAATGTAAAGCGCCTCGTTCGTTCCACCGATATACAGCTCGCCTCCAGAAGAGGTGAGCTTGAGTGAAAACACTGGTTGAGACAGCTTTCCTTCATTGTAGAGTGTGTGAAACAGGGGGCTCTTGCCAACAAATTTTGAGTAAGACGGGAAAGCCAATCCCAATATACCATCTGGAGCAAACTTAGATGCTCGCATACTTGAAGAGTATGTTGTTGCGGCACCGATGGTCTGAATATCTGCCTATTCATCGGTCGGAAGTGATGATGTTCGCAAACGGTAAAAACATACGGTGAAATGAGCAATGGTTACATTGTCCGTGTATTGTTTACCACAAGCAATCCTACCATCTGCAAATTGTATTGCAAAATCTGTATTGAGGTCCACGTTTGATGCGGGATGTGTATTGAGGTCCAAGTTGGTGACGTGGGAAGATACGGGATCCCAGAGGTTACGGTGGCTTTTGCAGTTCTTATCACCGGTTGAGGCTGGAACAAAGAGATCGCTGGGTCGAATAAGACAAGAGAGCGGATGGTGCTGACATAAAATAACACTCACCTAAAACCGGTGTTGAACTGGACTGAGGTGGCGACTAGAATGAGTGTGTGTGCGAATGCACGAAAAAAAACATACCAGTGAAGGACTTGGGAGGAGTGCCGATCGAAATGGTCCCATACCATATCCCAGAGTATTTTGTCAAATCAACGTCGCCTCCGAACCTCAGGTCGTCCCGTTTTAGAGGAGAAGGATGCGGCGTTCCCGTGTTCGTTTCGGAGCCATCCATACTTGGCCCACGGATGATCTTGCTAAAAACGTGTGAGAAAAAACGATGCCTGAGGATATCACAGGTCGATTTACGCGTTATGTGATATAGCATGAAATTCGCGCGCGTCGGTATCAGAGCGTTTCGTGAGTGGTATGGCTATACCATCACTTCCTCCTCTAGGATCAGGTGTTTTGGCGGCCAGAACGAAAACAGGCACTGTGACGGCAATGGTTGTGATCAACTTGAAGAGCATTGCGTAGTAAATGTGGAGGAGCAAAAATACCATCAAGTACGTGCGCCTGACTTATATAAATGTCGGGATGGCATCACATCTAGGAACTAACCGGATGATAATTGAACTGATGAAGTACATTCGGATCACTGAAACAGGTATGGGTGAAGAGTTTCGCGAAAGAGTCTAGACTCACAAGTCGAATTCAACTGAGACAACTCTTCATGGTGCATGATGTCAACAAGTTGCCTCCAGTGCAAGGCGGAGCGGGCGATGGTAGAAGGGCGGTGAGTTGGTGGTGCCATCTACACCTTGCTTTCGATCAGTGCAAATTTTCGGCCATGTCACTAGCATTTCGTTGGGGAAGCAAGTTAGTTGTCACATTTCCACGTCAGGGAGAACAGGTGGGTGTACAACTCGACCGTACTCACGACCACCGTTGTGCCTCACTACTACTTTCCAAGGCTCTTTTCGAACTCGGCCAGAGATTGTTTTCCTGGGACACAGTGACAGGAGACAAGTCTCGGGTTTGCTTTGTGGGTCAATGGGAGAGATACAAAAACATGTTGATGTCTATGATCATGTTCAAGTTGGGGCAAGACATAGACTGAAGGTGTGTCCAGCGGCGAATGTTCTGAATTATAATGTTGCTAAAAGTGGTTGAATACCGCCAAGGCTTGAGAAAAGTGTATACATTTGTCCTGTATTCTGGGACAAGTCGACGAAAGCGTCCGTACCTCCTCCAAGAGAGCACGCAGCCTAGCCGTTCGTGTGTTATTTCAATATTCGAATGGAGTCTGTGAATGATGCTCACCCGCAGATGGGACATCATGCACATGTTAGGGTCTTGGATCTGCGACGACTGCAAGGGGGAGGGGCGCATCTGTAAAAAAGAAAGAAAAAAAACCTAGTAGATAGCTATCTCTCTATTCATGGACTGTCAGGGTACAGGTATTGAAAGCATTAATTCGTGGGAATGAGGCGGCAGCGTTTCCGGTGTTCGGATCGAGCAACATTACTTGTAGGGGTTGTGTTGAGTGATCTAAAGTACTTCTAAACATGGAAATGGGTTTGTTCCATGTTTTGCTTGTGATTGCGGCCTTGTTTTTGTCTTCGACCAAAGTCTCTTCACCTCGAGGACTCATCGATCATCTGTGAAATGGATTTTCCGAACGCACAAGTGACCCACAGTCTCCAACACGCACATTTAAGCGGAAATTCAACGCTATTCATTGTTCAACCAAGTACGTCAGCCTCCCGCCTTGCCCCCCGACGCTTTACTAATCAGCGATGCTTTTCTGCCGTCTGGTATTCGGGCTGAATTTGGTTGCCTACTCGTAGTGGGTAACACGACAGCAATGACGCGACGACGCAACGAAGGCGACAAGTCGCCGACGACAGCAACGGTGCGACCACGAGATGCAGTGCACGCACTTGCCGGCTCCGACGCGACGCCAACTTGGACTCGGACGTGACCACGACCGACGGTGCAATGCCAACTGACGACTCGACAACGTCCTCGTCATTCCTTCAAGCTCACCCGGGGCCATCCCTCCCTGTAGCTGTCCGCTCGACGAAGATAAAGACGACAACGACAACGACTCACGGCACGACATCGCAGCGTGTTGGTGCCACCACGACACGATGTCGTAACAATACTCTCTACCTTGTCCACACGGAACCGACCATGGCGGGACAGCGCGCCACCACGACGTCCGACCACCGACGGCGACGATGCGACGTAGCACCACAACGCGTCACAGCGACAACGACTGGTCGACTCGTTGCGACACCTGCAGGCTGCAACGCGACTCGGCAACTCACAACACAGTGACGACTGGGATGCAAACAACGCCCACAACGTCACGACGCGACGACGACGCAGTGGCGTACTACGTGCGTGCGTCCTTATCTATTTGTGTCCCTTACCCTCCGCCAGACCTCGTCACCGAACTGCTTCGACACGGCGAGGACGACGATGCGACGAACACGACACGACGACGGCGACGAGGAGGGGGGGACGTGGATGACATGTGTTGACTCAGACGACGTCGACGTGGGGAAGCGATGACGGAGAGACGAGGACGGGGACAATGCTGCAACGTCGACAACGACACGACGACGTGGCGTGACGATAATGATGCATAATTAAGACAAGTCTTGGGTGTGCTCTTTGGGTCAATGGGAGAGATACAAAAAATGTTGATGTCTATAATCATGTTGGGGCATGACATAGACTGAAGGTGTTCAGCTGCAAATGTTCCGAATTATAATGTTGCTAAAACTTAAAGTGGTTGAATACCGCCCTTGAGAAAAGTGTACACATATGTCCTGTATTCCGGGACAAGTTGACGAAAGTGTCCGTACTCCATCCAAGAGAGCATGCAGCCCAGCTCAGTCAAGGAGTGGCGGCCCCGGGCCACGATGCGAGGGGTTGTTTTGCAGCGAGTCAGTGAGGAACGCGATTATATCAAATGGTGTAATCCGTGCAGTGAGCCAACAGTTTGCAACGACTGCGTTGAAGACTGGAGATCGTTCGAGCTGGGATCGCCAGTGCCGGATGCAACGTCCGAATCAGTCGAGGGGAAAATATTTTGAGTTCGTGTGTGGTACAGATGATTGTCTAGCCAAGATTGAGAGGCAATACGCGGCTACGAGGCATTGTGGGGACTAGCTGACTTTCGCTCTTCGTATTTATGCGACCCCTCTTCAGAATAGGTGGGTGGTGGAAGGTCATGACTCTACAATCGGACCTCTTGTGCAAAAAACACTAGTGTGTAGTATGTGTCTATTACTAGTATATCGGTGTAAGCTCTGCGAATCCAATTTGTGGTGACTCGTTGTTGAAATCAAACACGGTATAGAACTGCTGGAGGAAGATGGTCCCGATTGACCAAAATCCTAGTCGGATTCACCGGTCAGCATGGGAAGAGGAAATGTTGATCAGAAGAATCTCACTAATATCTTCCACGGATGCAATTCCGCTAAAGCAATTGGGCGAGTTTTTCATAATCCGTTCCTTGTTGAGGACATCGGGGGGCATTGAAAACGGCCTTCCACCAATGGTGAAAGCCAAGGAGGGAAAAGACCTGCATGGGACTACAAGGAGTCAATCGAAAGTACCAAAATCGATCGAAACTCACAGGTGTAATAATGATCGTCATAGACTTGCCCACCGCCAGCCAGGTGCAGGGCTAAAACTCGCACCGAATCACCAAAAATGAGGTTGGAACCAGTGTCGATGATGGCGGGTACATCTGTCAGAACTATTTTTTCGTTGATCCGAATGTTATCTATCCTCATCGTCCAGAGAACCTGAAAGGGCAATTTAAGTATGCATCCATACCCCCTGGCGTTTGCGCTCACCGCCGAATTTGTTACAGGGGTGAAGACGAGGGTGTCATGAAAGTAAAGCGCCTCGTTGATTCCACCGACGTACAGCTCGCCTCCAGAAGAGGTAAGTTTGAGTGAAAACACTGGTTGAGACAGTTTTCCTTCATTGTAGAGCGTGTGAAACAGAGGGCTCTTTCCGCGAAAATGTGAGTAAGATGGGAAAGCCAAGCCCAATATACCATCTGGAGCAAACTTGGATGCTCCCATACTTGAAGAGTATGTTGTTGCGGCACCGATGGTCTGAATGTCTGCCTACTCATCGGTCGGAAGTGATGATGTTCGCAAACAGTAAAAAACATACGGTGAAATGAGCAATGGTTACATTGTCCGTGTATTGTTTACCACAGGCAATCCTGCCATCTGTAAATTCTATCGCAAAATCTGTTTTGAGGTCCACATTGGTGATGTGGGGCGATGCGTTGAAATCCGAGTTTGTGTTGTGGAACAATGCGGGATCCCAGAGATTAGGATGGCTTCTGCAGTTCTCATCACCGGTTGAGACTGGAACAATGAGATCGCTGACCCGTCGAATAAGACAAGAGAGTGGATGGTATGGACAGAAATCACTTACCTGGAACCGGTGTTGAACTGAACTGAGGTAGCGACTAGAGTGAGTATGTGTACGAATGCACGGAAAAAACTTACCAGTGAAGGACTTGGGAGGAGTGCCGATCGAAATGGTCCCATACCATATTCTAGAGTCTTTTGCCAAATCAACGCCGCCTCCGAATTTCAGGCTGTCCCGTTTCACAGCAGAAGGATGCGGCGTTCTCGTGTTCGTTTCGGGACCATCCATGCCACTTGGTCCACGGATGATGTTGCTAAAAACGTGTGACCACGCTGCACAAACGATGCCTGAGGACATTGCAGGTCGATTTACGCGTTATGTGATGTACCATGAAATGCGCGCATGTCGGTATCAGAGCGTTGCGTGAGTGGTATGGCTATACCATCACTTCCTCCCCTAGGATCAGGTGTTTTGGCGGCCAGAACGAAAACAGGCACTATGACGGCAATGGTTGTGACCAACTTGAAGAGCATTAGGTAGTAAATGTGGAGGAGCACAAATACCATCAAGTGCGTGCGCCTGACTCAAATAAATGTCCATATGGCATCACGTCTGGTAGGAACTACCCGGATAACAATCCAACTGATGAAGTAGTACATCCGGATCATTGAAACAGGTATGGGTCAAGAATTTCGCGCAATTCGTCATGACGCCATACCACATCGACGTCACCAACAACATGCGCGGCGCGTCCCCGCGACACAAATACGCCAGCGAATCATCCAGCAGGATGAATGACACCGTCTTCCACACCTCTGTCCCGACGACCGCGTAGACCCAGACCCATCGCGGCTCTCCGCGAACGACAACGATACCTCGACCCTCGAACCGAGCTCGGACGCCGACAACGCCATCGACCACTTCCCAAACGTATCGACCAGAGAGGAAGAGGTTTCCACGTCCACGTGCCCGTCGTCCGCAGAAACGAGATGTAGATAGTTGATCAGGCAAGCATATTACCGCGTATCAGCTCCGAAAGGTTATTCGAGCATGCTCCGAAGAAGTCCAAACAGGCGCTCGGTAGGTAATGAACCCGGGTCGAGGTCGCCCCGACGCCCCCGGCAGATTGAACTTGAAGCATGGCTTGATGTCGTCGGTCCTCGCGCAGTCTCGTGATCGTACATAGAATGGCCTCGGAAATCAAGACGGCCGTCCCTTGTTGAACGTTTGAGCTCACCATCCCAGGTAACACGTGCAGCAGGTCGAACAGCAAGTTTTCCCATCGGCCGTGTGGCAGTCGGTAGATGCATTTCGTGAGCGCCATGTCCAACAGTCGACGCCACGCCTTGTAGCCCGTCGCGATCGCATGCGCCAATTTCCCGTCTGTGATTATCGATCGCACAACTCTGCAGAATTATAGGCGGGCGTACTACGTAGGGTGGGCGAGGGAGAGGGAGAGAGGCGGACGCGCACGGTGACGCAGGTTGTTGTCGAGTTTGTCGTCGTCGCGTTTGTCGTTGCGCCATCGCATCGTCGCGTTTTCATCGTCGTTGGCGGGCGTAGGGTGGGAAAGGGAGAAAGGGAGAGGCGGGCACGCTGGCCATCTTCATGCCACGGTCCGTTGTCGACGGTTGTGGTACAAGGTGCCACGCCACCGTCGTCGCCGGTTGCGAAAGAGCGTCGGTGCGGTGTCCGGGGCGCATTGTCAGAGGTCGAGCAGGCAAAATAGGCTGAAAAACGGTTTTAAACATGATGATGTAGCGAGACAATCGCATCGACATTTTCTTCAATTTGCGGGCGGTGCTATTTTGCCCTTGCACGTATGTACATGGTCACCGAGTGAAGCACATGGTGAGCCCTGCATCATTGAATTACTACTGACTGACGCAGTTATTATGACAGGAATAAGTTTCGGACCACGCGAAACGGATTGAGACCGTGACCCCTCCGCCTTCCTGTGCGTACGACGACGACGACGACGGGTAGGGTCGTGACAGCACTGCAAAAAGTAAATCGACTAATTCAGAGCGTCCAAAACGTGGCTAGTTAGCGGCGAGGACGCGCCATATCAGCGTAATTTTTTCTGTTAATCAGCGTCTTTGCGTGACGCTGATGTACTCATTTTGTCTATTAGGAAACAGCGTCCGAGTCGAGGATGCTGGTTCGCAGCATCCCCGCGGCTCATTCACAGTGTCCCCACAGTTCATTCGTAGCGTCCCCACAGCTCATTTGTAACGTCCGAAATAGTACCAGTATCAATTCGTGTCCCTTTGTGGTCCTCAAAAAATCCCGCCATCTTCAAGCTATTGAAGCTGGTGTGATGCGATTGCACAATTTGTAGATCGAAACAAAAAAAAGACTGCCCACCACGGGGATCGAACTCGCTCAGGCTTCTCAGCAAAGGATACATACAGAGTGACGCGTCCGAGGTGTCTGTACCGGTAGACTACATGACCGATAAAATACTTGCTCAATGATCAAATATGAATAGCTTCGAAAAGACTTCAACAAATTTTCATACTTCCGAAAACATTTTCCATCGGCAGATCACAAGCATTACGGTGATGCGTCAATTACAGGATGCTCAAGATGAGCGTCACGAATCAGCATCACGTCCAGACTGACGCTCAGAATCAGCGTCGTCGGATCGACGCTGATTTCACGCGTCCCTTGAATCAGCGTCACGGTCGGTTATTTTGCACACATCAGCGTCTCAGACGCTCTGAATTAGTCGATTTA
>JBBPNU010000991.1:0-11686 GCA_038091055.1 Leccinum angustisporum
CTTGGCGCCGTTCAATTCGGGTTAGCTGTCGGATATACGACTTTCGGCTCGTCCGTGTAAATCTTGCCTTTCCAACACGATGCTCGAGCTCTCCCTACAAAAGCCAACACATTTGAAACTAGATATAATGCCAAGAAATGACTCACTGGCTGGGTTGAGTACGAGTCGGTGGTACCATATCGTCTGATGGTCTCTGTATAATCACCAAGCGCATGTAGCTTATAAGTCTGAAGGTTGAAAGTCTTCTCATGGCGTGCGCATCCAAGAGGTATATTTTCCTTGGGGTGTTGGCCGCTCAAAGACTTTGTTCGAACCTTGCGGCGGAAGCGTCCCTCGGCTTCTCGCTTGAGTTCCTTAGTAGAAAACGAGGAGCAAGTGTTCGACTGGAAGGAACGGAGTTCAGCACCGAGAGCGGCTGTCACATCGTCCATAATTTGAAGTGTTTCTTCGGTATGCACACGGAGCTTTGCAAGACCGTGCCAAGTAGCAAGCTGGAAGAGTAGCCTGAGCACGTCGGAGTTGTGTGGCTCAGGGAAAAGCCCATCGAAAACAGGGATAGCGCACTGAGATTTCGGAGTAACGGTAAGCCAAGCTCAGAGGGAAGGATACAACACCGAACCTGGAGGAGATCCTCGAAGTCCCTCGCTGCCATTTTTTTCATCTCGGAAGAGTTTCGAGAGAACCGCCGGATAGTGTCACGGCCAAAGCTAGGTACTTGACGATAGCTATACCTAACAATGAGAAAGATGTAGATATTTCAACGCAAATGGTCTTACCGTCGATCGAGCTCGCCGAGCATGTTCTTTTTCAAGCTGTCAAGAATCCGAAGCAGGTGGATGAAAATCGCTTTCCACACCCCGAGCTCGAATTCGTGTAGCAGATCAACAACCAGAGCACAGAAAAGCTCGAAGCCTGTTGTGTGAAGTTTCTCGCAGAAGGCATTCTACGAAAATGACATTGTCATAACTGTGCCTGAATGAACAATTCACGAACCGATGTAGGGACCAATGACTCATCTTTAAGAAGTGCTTCAACCTGGGCATTGTTGACTGCATAATTTTTCTCGTAAATCAACTTTCGAGCGGCTGTAATTTTTTCCTGTCTTTGTCGGGTGTCGGTACGGATGAGTGACCTTCGCTGAAGAATATCATCATTTGTGCCTAAATTTTTTGCCTGTGAGAGAGGGGTCAGGCAACGAGGGCAAGGACATCTTCCTAGATTCCGGATGGACGCGATCAAGATCCTGTTCGAAACAATGAGTGAGGGAGATCAAACCATCGAATTTGTGCCAGTACTTCTCTGGATAATCAGCAGAGTAAGTGAAAATCCGGGGATAGAAACGCCGGGTGATCCCATCACAGCACGTGATGACAATACCATGCTTATACGCATGTAAGAACTCACTGTCAAGCAGTACTTTCCACTGTTCGTGAAAGGCTTCTCTGTGGCAATGAGTGAAAAATGAATCACTCGGTGCCTTGCCTCCAGAGAACTGATTGACGAAATCTTTGAAATCGTCAGGGAGCTTCACGAAGAAAATTTTATAAGGTTGCAACCACAAAGAAAGGGAGGTGAACACACACCGTTTGAAAGTATGCGGCATGGCAACAAAGGTTGCATGAGGGCTGACAGCGTCGATATTTCGACTCGTTACCGAAATACAAATATAGTGGCCAGAGTTTTGCATTTCCGAACGAGGTGAGATGAGTAGAATCGGACCAAAACATGATGCCAGTGACGACCCGGGGAAGGTCACATCCAAGTTCAGGGGGTGATTCTTGCAGCTGTTGATGAGCCTCAATAAATGCGTTCGAGGTGTAAAGCTCTCCGTACACTCGTACGTCATGCTCTTTGTGTGGAGGATGCCAGTGAAGTTCGTACGGCTCGTAATGAAATTGAGCCGAGTATGAAGCATCAGAAATTCTTTCACGGATTATTGACGTCAACGAACGGTGGTAGAAGTCGTGGATGTGGTAGATTTTGGGCCCAGGTTCATGGGAACGGCTGTGGAATGGAATGGAAATCGGTACTGGTGTGCGCCTCCATCCATCATCTTCGTCCAACCAATCGCCCGAGTCTGGTTGGTTATCAAATTTGTTCTGGCCTAACGCCTTATTCACAGCCTGCCAATTGGTTTTCGCTGCCTCTTCTGGATGAAAACCTTCGCTACCGACGATGTCAAGGAGTTCTCGGAAACTTTCCTTAGACTTCTGGGCTCCTTGGTTCCAATACCAGTCTCCTAGCCGCATCGAGGTTTCATTGGGGTATGGATGGAAAGGATTTTCCGATACACCTGGACGTTGCTCCTCTGGAGCAGTTCCGTCTACGCATTCGTTTGCAACCGAAAACGGATCATCCGGGTCATGAGATGGAATAGATTCAGCATGGTAGACTCTGTATAAACCGAATTTATTATTCTGCGTTCTGAACTTGCGTCGAATCGATGTAATTAACCCCTCCATTGCAGAGGTCGAGGGAGGGCCGGAAACGGGAGCAGGGGCAGAGTCGGAAGCGGCTGTGGGTATAGACGTAGGCTGCATAGTATTGGGAACACCTTGAGGTGGTAGGGGCATCAGAGGTTCTGGCAATGTGTCCCTAAAACGAAGGGGCAGGCGTCGGTTGAGCCGACGCGGGCGACCTTGTGCGAGAGAGATCTGATCATCATCTTCGATGTTCCCAGCTATGGGCTGTGGTACGTCGGACGTGTCCTGTATAACACGCCGGAGTCGATCAGTAATTGGTGTCTCCTGAGCATAGAATAAAAAAACCTGAACAATGCTGGAAGTAGAGCCTTCTCTAATCGCCCTCAAAGCAGGCGAAAGCCCGGCATCTGGGCCGTCCACCACTGGAGAGCTATCTCTCGTTTCTGAGATGCGGGCCTTTTTTCGCTGGTAAAGTTCTTTTGCCTTTGCTAGCACGTTCGAAAGGCGCTTTTTGCCCTTTCGACAATTCTTCTCGTGTCTTTTGAAGGCCCCTGGATCACCAAAGGAGCGACCGCAAATACAATCCTGGAGTAAGGGGTTCGACATCTATGTGAATCTATGTCAGAGAGACTTGAGACAAAATTTCGACAGCAACTGAGCATTTACTAGAGTGCATTCAAGTTGGCAAATTTGTGGTAAAAGTAATGCCGTGACTGCACCGAACTTCTCAGCGTGTGAATAATGGCCGGGGACGGAGTAACTGACATTGTCGTCATTATCGGGACTCCGCTCCTAGTTCCCAAAGAATCCTCCCCTACGACGCTGCGTCTGTGTTTCCCATCCTGCTCTAACGTGTGTATCAGCTTCCTCAGCAGGTACTTAGGGTCCTCCAAACCGCTGGATGGCAGTGACGACGCATTCATCTCGGCTCTAGTAGATCCAACGTTGCTTGGAGTTCGCTGGCCCCCTCGAGCTCGACGCTCAAGGATCCATTTCGTGGCGGTGTGGGTTCATCGGGTCATTTGAGTAATCTGCTGGTTTGTCGAGGTTTGTGGTACTAAAACAATGGCGTTGGCGACGGAGCTGTAAGGACCAGGACGGACAACGCAACAAGCGACACATACCACGACTCGAGACAGGACCGGGCCACGGTTTCAGGGGATGTGCACAGTGCGAGGGAAGTCTCGTACAAGTGTTGCATCGATGATTGCGTAGTTGATCGAGTGTGCTATGTCATCCGAGTGATTCTTGCAGACGTCATGCAAATCAGTACTTAGGCTAGTAATATGTCAGAGAGAAGAATGCAGGACATGATGCGGGAATGACGCTACCATATTCGCGTAATAGATACCATCACGAAACATAATCTCCAGACCTTCTCTTCGTCTTCGTTGATTCCCTGCGTTCTTCGAAGCCCGACGACGGCCAGGTCATATTGCTCGCGCTCTCCATTTACAAACAGAGCATCGGGTGAAACGATTTCACGCATCCAGGCGGAGGAGAGTTAGTTAGCGAGGAGGGGGGTGAGGGTCGTTTGTGGATGGCCGAGAGGGCAACGTGTCGGGCTGGCCAGTGGAAAGTCTCTCACGCGGTGACCTCGCCTATCTTGTCCGAGAGTGCGCCATAATTATAGAATCTGACAGGTTGGGAGGGATCCGGATTCCGAGTCAGATTCAGCTGAGTCCTCCTTTTGCACATCGAGATCATGCGGTTTGTCAGCGATAATATCGTGGGATTCCAAGGAGGGAGGAGAAGAGGGTTCGACGATCTCTGCAATGTGTTCAAGTCCAACGGCTGCGTCAGGGTCATGTTCTGTAAGAAAGTAGAGGGGGGAGGCTGTTGCGAATTGCAGGTACTGCACGATGGTGCTGATGATATAAGAGAGGGCTTACGATGCGAGAGAGGGGATGGAGAGGTAGACTGAGGTTGCGAGGAGGGACAGAAGGAAAGAAGGAGTTGCAGGATGAAGGATGAAGGATGGTGTGTACGTGGTATCTCGGAAGGCGGTGGGGGGCAGGGAAGGATGGAGGGAGGGGATGGAGGGAGTTTGGAATAAGCGTGGGCCACCGCCGTAGAGTCTTGCGATGCATATCCTAGACGACATAAGAGCGAGGGAAGAAGAAAGAAAGATGGACGTACTCGAATGCTATCGAGGGATGAGACAATGAATATTGATGGAGCAGATATTAAAGAGAGAAGGCACACCTGAGCGTGCTATGTTGAGGTCATCGAATGCGATATCGGCGTGCTGAATTCCAAGCGATCCCGTAGCCTCGAGAAACCCAGCAGTGAAGAGAAAGCTAAAGAATGGGTGGATATGAGACGTGAGAGGACAGGGGCGAGCTTGAAGACGTACGGATTGGGTGAGTACAATTCACTGTAGCTTGTATCTTGCAGCCCAGTTCGAAGCTGCTTTGACGGAGAGGACGACGTCTGGAGTGCGGGCGTGTACGAGAGAGGCGTAAATGTGCTGTTGGAGATGTGCCGGCCCGGGGGACAGACTCTGACTCGGCGAGGACGTGCAAGTTTTATCTTGACCGCCGTCTGTAAAATTTCCATCCTCTCAGCCTCTTCACTCTCATCCGCAGAACAGCTCTCACCCACCACCTCCTCCTCGCCCCGTTTCTCACCTCAGCACCCTCCATCGCTACCACGCTCGCTCCAAACAGGCCCACTAACCGCCCAGTATCTATGATCGCCCCACTGGCATCAACAAGTTATGCACAGCAGAGGTATCCTCTTCTGCATTCGCCTTTCTCTTCTCCGAGGTCGTCCAGTATACCCAGAAGCGCCTCTTGGTAGCATTGATGACCTCGAGCGCAGGCTCAACGCCCTCGGATAACGTGTCGGAACACGGGTCCCTTGGCGTCGTCGTTGTGCTGTTAGCTCTACTATCCATTCTGAATACTTTCTTCACTTACCCCACTCGAATTAGGCAAGGCTCCAATAGCAATGCTCGACTCGACGATAATTGGCACCCAGTCCGTCTTGGCCCACGACCCGTTCGGTCCTCCGGCGATCTGCCCGATGACCTAGCGTTATGAACGTTGATCAGCATGCTTGTGTGCATTGTAGACAGTACTACACACCCGTTCACAAATATACTTGGCTTCTTCATACCCGGATCCAACAATCGAAGATGGATCGAGCAGTACCTCTTCCGGGAACGTGCCCTGTTCGCGGCTCCATGATTGTGCAATTCCAACGGAGGACGTGAAGACGAACCGAACTAAACTGCTATGGCGCGAATCCAGCGCAAGGTCCACCAAGTTTCGTGTCGCCTTCATGTTTGACTCGAACGACGCGAGCGACAAGTTGAAGTCCAGGCGCCATGCGTTGTGAATGATCGTTATTACTGCCCCACAGATCTAATTATTGTCAATTTTGGGTCCGTACCTCCTCGTGCACAACGGGAGACAAGCCACACTTATTCTGAGAAGCGTCCGCCTCGATATAAACAAGCTTGTCGGATTTCAATAGCTCAACGGGAAGTCCCTTTTCGATGAACTCTGACGTTTGGCGGTCTGCACTCGATGTAGACGAAGGGCGATTGAACACATATATCCTCTTCACCTCTGGATTTTGCGGAAGTTGCCCGAGGAGGAAGGATCCAAGACCACCGATAGATCTGGTGAGCAACACCACCGCTTGACTAGAGGATGTTCCGTTCTGCATTGCACCATTTACGAACGTAGCGGACCTGGGAAGGTCGATGGAATACTTTCGATCATAGCGTTGATCGCGGCGACATGCTGTTGCTTGAAGTCAAGTTCTCGTGATGCCTCATTTACACCGACAAGACCCGCAAGGTGAGCGGCAAGGAGTTTGATAATCGGGTTCTCAAAAACGATGTTTCGTGAAACCTGAGAAGCTGCGCTCTGCACCTTGGAGTCCGAGGAAGCTCGCAAAGCGCGAAGCAGCTGTTTTCTTGTATGCGTAACACTCAAGCTGTGAAACAAACATGAGACGAAAACACAATTACTGGTGTGGAACACTTCACCTATCGAAACCTTGGGCAAAGAGGTCAGCTCCGGGATCGATCTCGTGCCCGAGGCCTATTGCGTCTGCATGCTCTAGCAGCCACCAATAATCAAGTCGGCCCCAGTGTCAATGACGGCGGGTATATTTGTCACAATTATTTCTCCGTCGACTTGAATGTTATCGATCTTCAGCTGCCAGAGAACCTGAAAGGGAGATCTAAGTATGCATCCAAAACCGCTTGGTGTTTGCGCTCACCGCATGTATTACAGGGGTGAAAACAAGGGTGCTCGCCAAGTAATATGCCTCGTTCGTTCCACCGACGTACAGCTCGCCTCCAGAAGTGTCGAGCATGAGTGAAAACACTGGTTGAGACAGCTTTCCTTCATGAAAGAGCGTGTGAAACAGGGGGCTCTGGCCTTGAAGATGTGAATGTGACGAGAAAGCCAATCCCAGTACACCATCTGGAGCAAACTTAGATGCTCCCATAGCTGGAGAACATGTTGTTGCGGCACCGATGGTCTGCCTGTCTGCCTATTCATTGGTCAGAAGTGATGATGTTTGCAAACAGTAAACACATACGGTAAAACCAGCAATGGTCGCATTATCCAGGTATTGTTTACCACTGGCAAACCTACCTTCTGCAAATTGGATATCAAAATCTGCATAGAGGTTCCAGGTTCGATAAGGTGTTCTGGAATCCCAGAGGTCAGGGTGGTCTCTGCATTTCTCATTACCGACTGCGGCTGGAACAAAGAGATCGCTAGGTCGAATAAGACGAAAGAGTGGATGGTACTGATGGAAAACACTTGCCTAGAACCGGTGTTGAACAGGACTGAGGTGGCGACGAGAGTGAGTGGGTGTCACGAATGCACGGAAAAACTTATCAGTGAAGGACTTGGGAGGAGTGCCGATCCAAATGTTTCCAAACTATAGTCCGTTCCGGTATTTCATCAAATCAACGCCGGCTCCGGGAGCTGGCCCTTTGCACAGCAGAAGGATGCATTCCCGTGTTCCTTTCGGAACCATCTACGCCACTTGGCTCACGAATGATCCTGCTAAGAATGTGTGATCAAAAACGATGCCTGAGGACATCACAGGTCGATTTACGCGTCCTGTGATGTAGCATGAAATTCGCGCTCGTCGGTATCACGGTGTTTCGTGAGTGGTATGGCCATACTACCACCCCTAGGATTAGGTGTTTGGGCTGCCAAAACGAAAACAGGCACTGTGACGATAATGGTTGTGATCAATTTGAAGAGCATTGGGTAGCAAATGTGGAGGAGCACAAATACCATCGAGTACGTGCGCCTGACTTAAATACATGTCGGAATGGAATCACGTCTAGGAACTAACCGGATAACAATCAAACTGATGAAGTACATTCGGATCATCGAAACAGGTGCCGGATTCAACCGAGAGCACTCTTGATGGTGCATGTCACCAATTTTGCCTCCAGTGCAAGGCGGAGCGGGCGATGGTCGAAGGGCAGTGAGTCTGTGCTGCCATAGGCTACACATTGCTTTCGATCAATGCAATTTTTTGGCTATTGTACTGGGTAGCCGGAGGGTGTAGTAGAGAGGGGTTGGTCAGAGGGGTGACAGGTGTATGGAAAGAAAATCGACTGCAAAAGAGGCACACCGGATCACCGAAACGAGCATGCCTGTCGTGCTTTCCATACAGGTGTCCATACGGATGTTGTAGGGTTAGGTTGAGCTTGCTGAAACGGACATTCTTTGGACGTTGCTATGAGGAGAGACAGTGATTGCAGCGAGTTGAGAGTGGGTGGGTGAAGCGCAAAGCGCTCTCCGGCCCGGGACGGGAGCCGGAGATGGTGAGATGCGCGGAGCGGGAATAGGAAATTGAGGCAGAGCATGGTGGGTACGTGCGCGGAAACCCGGGGCTTACTAGACACGCCCTCGCGAACAATATACCCTCCCAACGTGTCTCGCGCGAATCTATTCTACATACAGTATGTACGCGTAAAAAACCATGCGTCCGTCCTACACGACGGGCGCGCCAACGAATGCAAGCTCTCTCGTCGTCACGTACCCCCAACTCAATCCCTCACAAATTCTCCCAACCGCCATTATCAACCGTACTCTCCAACTTGCGCGCAACAGCCGTCGGAATACCATGATTAAGCCACGTCTTGCGTACCTCTTCCCATCGCGGACCGTGTAGATACTGTCGTCTTCCCCGCCTGTCCAAACGCAGAATCAGCCCCGCGAAACGAAACGAAAACGGAAACACCAGCTCACCGCATCGACCAGTCCACTTCGCCGTGCGCGTCCAAGTAAGGCGATTGCACAAACGACCCGTTGTTGACATAGAGGTACAGCAGGGCGCACCGCTTGACGACAAAGAACAGTCCAACCGCCCCGCCGCATCTTGTCATCAAAGTGTAAGCGTGCGCGTGAAAGAAAGAAAGAAAAAAGACCTACTCTCGCATATGCATATTACACTCGCCCCGACCACTGCCCTCCACGTCCACACAACAGTGACTGAGCATGCAGCACGTCGCTCCGCACGCCAAACAGATCGCCGCATCCGTCGGCACCGTACCGCACCGCACACATCGCATCACCCGCCTCTCCTTATCCTTGCTGTCCCTATCCCTCTCCCGCCCCTCCCCAAACACAAACAAATCATCCAACACGATCGGCAGCCGCGCAAGCCGATACACCCCCGCATACTCGAGCGCAACCCCACAGTTGAGCTGCGACGCCGCGTGCGAATGCCCATAGTGTGCACACCACCCCGATAACGCGTTCTGCAACGTATCCTGGTTCGGCAGGTCAGACAGCGGAGGAACGTGCAACAGCGTCAGCAGACGCCGGTATTCGTCTTCTTCGTCTTCGTCTTCGCGTGCTTCCGCACCCTCTTCCCCGTCTTCCGCTTTCCTCGATGGCGTCGCAAACGCGTTCGGAAGCACAACCCGACACAAAATCGCCGCCCGCCTCAAAAACGGCAACGTAAACGCGTACAACAGCCTCTCGATCCGCGCCTCCCCAAACGTCTCGAACACGAGCGTCGCCGTGTGCTCAAACACGGGAGAGTGCCGCACGACCGACAAGAAAAACATGCGCACGTCCCCGAATAGATCTGGTTGCCGTTGCCGTTGTCGCCTCGACGACGACGGAGAGGGTACACCATGGCTCGCCGACCGTGCCTTGTTCAGCACGTACACGAGCCCGATCACCGTCCGCGCCAGACACGCATAATAACACAACACTAGCACGTGCTGCAGCATCTCCGGCGCGACCGCGGCGGTCTCCACCAAGATCGTCAGCGGATCGCGCAGCAGCAGCGGGTACGCATACGACGTCAGTGACGTCCGCGACCACTCGGGCAGCAGCCGCTTCACGATCGCCTGCTTCACAGCCTCCTTGCCCCCGTCCGGAAAGCGGCCTTCGAGCTCGATCTTGGCTAGCGACGCTAGACACCCGAGGAGAGACCGAACAAGTCGCACTTGGGGCTCCGTTAGGGCGTCCGCGACGTTGCCCCCGGTACCACCACCTCCCGCACGCGCCGACGTCCCGCGCGTTGCCACTTCGATCGAAGCGATCGTATACCCCACCAACTCCTCCGGCAAATAAATCCCAGACCCCCGGTCCCCAGACTCCGGCTCCGGCCTCTCCCGCAAATGCCTCGTCTGCTGCGATAGGATCCTGGACACGCTCGCCAGACTGTCCAGCATCTTGAACGTCTCAAAGTTATCCCCCCGCCGAATCTGAACTGCATAGTTGGGGTCCTGCGCACTCCAAAACACAAACTCGCCCGTGCCGTTGCGGAACTGGAGCGCGTCCATCGCCAGGTCCGGCTTGGACTTGAGAATCGAGATCCCCACAGCGCGGATCCAGTCTGGGAACGGGGCCGACGTCGCAGGAAGAGTCGAAGGACGGGAGATGGGCAGGATGACGTTGCCGAGACCCTTGCACAACGGACATATGTACTCTTTGCGCAGCATGTTCTCGGGATGGTTCCGCGTGGCGTGCGCGCGATGCCGTTGACGTACAGAAGCGTTGTAGATCTGGAAACACTCCATGTGCATCATGTGCCCACACATGGACGCGTGCAAACCGAATCGGGTGTGCTGAGCCGGGAACCCATCAAAGTTGGGCGCAAACTGCGTCACGTCCTCGTGGAAATCGGGGTCCACAGAGGGAAACGTCGACGTCGGCGATTTCGGTGGCTGCAAACAGCGATCGAGAGAGGCCGACATTCCCATCAGCTCGTTTAGATACGCGCTGTGGCTGTCAGGATGTTTCCGTAACAACCGGCTAGGCTGGACGAGCCCGAGCATCCCCCACGGCTTCGAGTCGTTCAGGTCCTCCTGGCACACGATGCACGATCCGTACTGTATCAAATCCTCTTCAAGCGTTTCCTCCATGTCTTCGTCCTCTTCATCGTCCACGTCTTCATAATTGATCGCAAAGCTCGCTTGCTGGGCCTTCATCTGCGCCATGATCGCCTCCTGCCTCGCCTTGGCCGCGCGCTTCTTGAGCATCTCCGGGTCCATGCCGGACTCTGTCACCGTCACGACCTTGCGCCGCCCCTGCACTTCCTCTGGCACGAACTTGGACATCTCACCCAAGATCCACCCCACCCGAGCAGCATAGGGCTTGAAGTACTCCGCGTTCTCCATAGCACATATGACGTCGATCAAGTTCTTGCCATCTTCAAACACCTTGAGCGCAGACAGATGGCTAAACACCGATGCGCGTTCCACGAGCGCTATCATGACGAGATAAAACGCCTGATCGAGGATCGCCTCCGCGGACGGCGGGGTCGTCCCAGCCGCGTCTGACAACACGAGCATGTTGTAGATGGCGTAAAACATGACTTGCAGAAGCACCTCGGACTCGAGCAGCGACGGTAGGATCGAAAAGGGACCCATCTCAATCCCGATCGGTTTCGGCACGATCACGGGATCAGCCTCGCCCGTTTTTCGCTTCAGCCGCGCCTTGAGGACCGCCTCGACTTCTTCGCGCCTGTTCCGAGCATAGTGGTAATAAAACGGATTGACTTCGTCGTACAGCGCGTCCTTGAGTTCGTAGGTGCCCACGTCCGCGGTCGCCTCCGGCGCTCTAAAGTTGGCGACTTGTCTGAGGACGTGTTCGAAACAGACGTCGTCCGTCATGCGCTCGGCGACGCGTTTCACGAGGTCGGTGTAGGTGCACGGTCCAGCTGCGAGCGCGTGGATGATCTCGCGCCGAACGGCGACCGGAAGAGGCAATTTGGTAGCACTGCCCTTTTCCGTCAAGAGGGTGATGATGACATAC
>JBBPNU010000992.1:0-11682 GCA_038091055.1 Leccinum angustisporum
CCCACCCACCACGCCCTGCCTCCATTCCCCATTCCGGCTCCTCGCAGCTCACTCCCCTGGGGTCCGGAGCGCGCGATCCCTGTTCCCACCCACCCTCGCAGCTCACCATACCCGCCAACTCGGGCTCCCGTTCCGGGTCGGAGAGCGCTTTGCGCTTCGCCCGCCCACTCTCAACTCACACCCACTCTCAACTCACCACCACCCTCTCCTCGTAGCACACGGAGCGACGTCCAAAGATGCTTGCTTGCTTCGGTCCAGCTTATCCTATTGAGATCGTCGAGGGACCGCACCCAGACAGTATGGCGTGTGGGTCCAGGGGTGCCCAGAGGGCTGTGGAATCAATTTGAGTGCGGTGCGCTCAGGCTATCAATCCGAAGTTCACTCAACTTGATCAATTACGCCACTCGTTCAACACTCCAATGGAAGAGGGATCGCATCCGAGTCTATCGCAAGTAAGTCGTGTGGAGTCGTTCCTTCGTTGCTGACATGTCCAGCTCTCGAAAATATACCTAGCGAAGTCCAGTTCCTCTTGCAGGAGCTCCACTCCGGTCAGAAGGTACGTGAACCATTCTCAGTAATTGCTCGACCCAATTTGTTTCAGTTACAAAAAGAGATCGCAAAGGACAGTCACAAATTAATCCGTCATGCCCACCGTACCGATTCCGAAACGGCTGGCAAAGATCGCCGCCAACCCACCGAAAAGGTAACGCGGGCATTATCCTCCATCACTGACGAAAATATCGTTGCTTAGATTGATGGATTGGAGCCACCGCCGGCGGTCGAACAGCGGGCGCCGAAGAGAGTGCTTATAAGTGATCTACAATTCCTCCGCAGCGCGATCTCATATGTTTAGTTACAGAACGCGCAAGAAGCGCTGGATTTCGTTCGAAGTCGATGACACGGACTTCGAGTGAAGAAGCCACCCACTGAAAAGGTAACGGCGCACACAGAGCATTATCCATCATTGCTGACGAAAAGATCGATGCTTTGATTTGATGTCGCCCAACGCACGCTTCGTCGGTGGGCGATACGATCGTGATACGGTAGCAAAGATGACTCCCTCACAAGGCCCTGAGTCTGTATAATTTGTTGAATATTCCTGAACCCTTCACGGCCCCGACGCCGTCCAATGGAAGTTGTGCGAGGACTCCGAGCGGAACTGTACGAAAATGGGAAAAAATACATAAATTACCCTTTTGGGGTCGGTGAGATCCGGGCCAGTGATTTGATTGATACTGATAATCATAACCCACAGCCCTATAGGCACCCCTGGACCCACGCGCCCGGGTCATAGTTGGCCCGTAGCTTGGAAGTGAGTTCTATAGGCGGGATTACCAACAATTGAAAATTAAATATTGAACGTCCAGCCTGGGGACTCTTCTGATCTGAGTCCAAAGTCTTGTTAAGTTTGTGCGGCTCGCTTTAAGGCATGATCCTGTGCGTTTCAAGGATGGGGTCACGTCCCATAACTTATCTGTGGAATTTTCGATATCAAGCACTGGCACGATCTCCATCTACAGGTATGAGACTCTGTTCACTGTAGTCAATTTTCTGACCGTCCGTTAGCTCGTGTCGCATATCTCGCGTCATCATCAGGTAACGACACCATCTCCTCCGAGTTTTGAAGGTGGCTGAGAGCCTAAATCGGTGACCCCATCGATGCTACAGTATTAGCGCATCGCGACCCATCCGAGTCATCTCGCGCCCCCGAGTTCAAGTGATTCGCCCAGCTGGAGTCGGTATCATGTCTCGTGATAGAGAGCGTCAGTTTGGAAGTGTGAACATCGAATTTGGAAATCTCGAGACTGGTTCGCCAGTCCTTTGCGCAGCTCCTTTCTCGCGCCCTCCACGATAGCGCGCGGTACATGCATCTCGATGAACGCCCTCGTTATTTTTTATTCACGTTTGGGGTTGTCTTGCGGGGCTACCGTGGAAGAATTGATTGAGATCGAACCCAGCGACCTGATGACGATCAAAACACGAAGCGTCGTGCGAAATCCAAAGCTAATTTAATATATTGATGTTTTGATGTTTTGAGATATCGTACAGGAATCAAAGGGAAACGTTCACCCTGTTGCGCAAAACTCACGAAGGCAGGTTTGTTGATGAATGTATCGGATCGATGCTACACTGGCACGATCTTGGTTAAGATCGCAAAGTGTCAAGACGGCTCCGGGATTGCTTACGGTACAGCCTTACTGAATACTACGGGCTTCGTCATTCTTCATTGAGTGCAATCGCTTTGATGCGGACAGCGGACGCTGCAACGTGACATTTGACCGGTCATTGAAATATTGACCAATAAGAAAAGTTAGAAAACATGGAATTTGTGTTCGAAAACAAATTCTAGCTGAGTTTGAAAATTGAGACATGCTATGTTGCTCCTTCCCTCCGCAACCACGTTCAAATCGGCTTCGATTTCTCATATTGCTACGATGAACCCGACCTCACGAAAGGGCATCGCTCAGTTAACGAGGCCGCCAGTTGTCACATCGTAGTCCTCAGGCGAGTAAGTATGAAAACCTTTTCGTCTTTGCTCACTACAGCAGAGAACCGAAAGACGCGGGACGTACAATCTTCGAGAGGGGGCTCAGGCGGGGGACTTGTACCAACCGACGGTACGACAAGGTTCGTGTCTGGATGCTATACTGGTGAGTGCTCACAATAAAAAGCGACTTCAGATCATCATTTGCGCAGATGGAATCAACTTTGAGCATACTGAGCCGCTTTGATGGTCATGCCTCGTGCCGATCTTGGGTACGTGCTTACATTCCTTCAGATGTCTTAGATTTGCAGCCAATACGTTCACAGGCATGCATCGATAATCGATCGATCGATCGCTATCTTCCTCTGCAAACGTATCTACTCGGTCAGTATCAGGCAAGGATGAGGACAACTTACTGATTCCTTTCTCGCAGGTCGACCACGGTTCTCAGCTTATCAGAGTCATGAGCAGTATTACTGCGGCGTTACCGCAAGTGGTACCATTTCAACATGGCCGGGTTTGAGGTAAGCGGTCTCGTTTCTTTGATGCATTGTGGTGTGGGCGTTTCGGGACAGCACGGGTAAACTGAATCGATTAACGGAATAGATGCCTTTCGCTTGACCGGTGACACGACGTATCGCGATCAAGGATGGGGCTCATCTTCCACCACCCTCCTCTGTCTTCCAGTCGGAGGAGTCGGTGGAGGTTGAGATGCTTCGCAAGGAGCTCAATGTTGCGCGGGCAGAGCTGGACGAGACAAAGCACGAGTTGAGCGAGGCGTCGGATTTATGTGTCAAGGCTCATCGCACTTTCATAGAGGAAAACAACGTCGGCCCTTCGATGCCAAACGGGGGCGGATCTACCCCTGCATTCGCATCCTCCCAGGTCGAACCCAAGAAGTCCGCTCAAGCCACAGGGAGTTGGGGCTTCAAGCTTTAGCGAACCGAGCCATTAGTTAAAAATCCATCCGGCGCAATATTCATACCGGCCATGCCAACTGCTTCCATACCTAACAACGTGTCGTCACCGCCCCCTCAGCCGCTTTCGCGGAAGCTCGGCGATTTCTTTGGTACTCGAAGTGCCAGTATTTCATCCACCACTCCCGTCAAATCGCCGCACCCCGAACTTGAACTTGAACCCATGTGCAACGGAATGTCTCCATCGAGGAATCTCTCGCCGAGCCCGTGAGCCCTGCGAGCGAGCTTCCCCGGCTGAGCGTGCTCGTCAGAGACACGATGAGCGTCACCTCGGGCTCTTCCGCGAGGGATTTGGGCGCAAGTCCTGAGCGGAAAAACGGTGGACTTCCCTCGCCATTAGGAGCGGAAGGTATTTTTACCCCCGTTGCCATATGAGTAACGGCGCTTCTAATTCCCTCCACCGTCGCTTCTGGGATATGAGACATATATGGATATTACAGTATAGCTATCCGGTACTTTGAGAGACACCTCCTGAATTATATACGACAGACTATGACGACGAACTGGATATGTAGCGTACCGCCTGTACTATTTTGCTTTTAGAAGCTTGTCAATTTCCGTCGATCTCCCCAGAGACCGTGACCCTTCTCTACCGAACACACCCCAATTTGTGCGATCCATCATCCCAACGCAACGGTGAGTTGTACGTAGTATGCTGACGATTCGATCCGTGGATCGATCGCACCACAGGTACCCCTGTGCCGTGCTTTTTTCTAAACAGCGGGAACTGGGTCACATCGTTGTACTCGCCACCCATCACGCCAGCTTGATAGATCTAGGTAGGGATCCTGGGTTGTCATATATGACCAACCTTGTCTGACCCGGATTCTCTTTCCAGTGGGCCAGATCCGACGGGGCTAGACAACACGCATTTATCGACAACTTTGAGCTTTTTTCGAAGCCTGCTCGACCAACCGACACCGTGTCCACTTCTTCGGTGCGGGGCTACGACCCTGGGGCAACGCTAGCAACTTCCGCCCCCGCCATCGCGGTATAAATACCAGCAGGGCCGCAACGCACGAGATATGATCACTCCGAGTCTCAATGGGGCATCGACGTGCAATGCTACGTGACTCTTGGCTCACTGCGACTGCATCTTCCGTGGTAGACGGGTAAGCCTGTTCCCCCCCTATCCATGTGCCGGTCAGGGACTCACCGTAGGGGGTAATTATCGCGGGTTCGTGTACAGCCTACTTTACAAGGTGCCTTGTCGTGCCACGCGCACAGGCATCGATGTCGGCATCGTGAAGCCACCCCATCGTCAAGTAGCACAACGGGGCGCAAGTAGATCGGCACCGACCCTCGAGGGCACCCGCATAGAACAAGGCGCGCACACGTCCGGCGTATCCAACGTACTACGACATTCAATTCCGTCCGATCATTGAGACCCTATGTATGGCGTCGCAATACCGACGTGTCAGTTTCATCTCGAGTCCGTTCGTGCACGTAATTAATTGATCGGTGGGCGCTCTTATTTTATTTTATTTTATATTTTTATTGCCTTGTTGATCATCAGACAAGGGCTTCTTGTACCCTATCGTGTCGTATCTCCGCCGACGAGTGGGGGGATCTGGCTCGTTGCCCGTCAGTGTTCATCGTGCGAAGGATGGATCCCGCGTCAAAGAGCTGGCATACACGGCGACCTCTGAAATTAGGTCATAAGGAGTTGGTGAGCTTTTTTTTTTTTTTCTCCTTTGCTTCTGTGAATATTGCCAACGAGCTGCCATCACCGTTTTGACCACGGCACCGCAGCAAGGCAGCTGATAAACGTGATTTTGACACATGACGCGGGGGGTAAATAGACTCGCCGTATGTTCTTGGGCGATGTGGCGCTTCGATGTCGAGGCACTGAGCGTCCCTGCGGTGGCGGCGGGTGCGGGGAAGCGATTTTGTGGGATGTTGGTGGCGGCGGTCATCCGGAGTCGGATGATATGTGTCCGCACGATGCAGCTGGCGGCGAGCGGTGCGGACCAATGAGCGTGCAGATTGAGTTTCGCGGATAAGTCGAGAATGGTTCGGAAAGCCCTGGGTTGCGAGAATCTAGGACAGCCGGCGTTGAAAACTCCGGCGATACGTCAGACGGAACTCGCACGATTGGCTGTGTTTGCCAGTGTATGAAGGCATGACGGTTGCCAAAATTTCACAAAGTGGGCAGCATGCAACGTTGATGCTGCCAGGGATATTGGATAACAGAAGACGGATATCCAGAGAGGAGGTGCTTCTATTGGTCGTATGCAATGGGCCCGTAGCCTGTAGGCCGATTCACGATCAAATGATGGGAAGTGCGGAACGGCCTCGGCGACCGATTCATTTAAAAGCGACCTGAGCTGCGCCTCAGGGACGAATCTAGCACAAACGAGATCCTCGGATTGCGGGAGGACGGGTTATCGTAACGCGGTCTCAGGATATGTATGTATGTATGAGGTAACAACTCAGATGCATGTTTCGGCCAACTGCGAGGGGAGGGACTTTGTTGAGCGATTTGCCGTCGAGGTGGAGCGCAGAGAGGATGTTGGCGTGGAGGATCGATAGAAGAAAAGAGCACGGATTCGAGAGGTAAGAGATCTACTGTCGATTCTGGTACGAGGATGGCAAGAAGGAAGGTGTGAGAAGAAACGAGTCGGTGAAACGTTCCGCCAAGATGCGAAGTACGGACTATGTTAGTATGATCGTCACGTAAGGGTAGGGTAAGTAAGTAGCAAGGGCAATTCGATATACTAGACGGCCGAGGGGGAATCTTTGCACGCACACACATGCACCGAACACGAGGTCAGTGACTGAGGTGAGCGAGGTGGCCGGGAAGATGCCGGGTTATCTGCTGACTTGGTAAGCTCCGCTTTAACTCCGCGAAGCTTCACAAATAATATACTGCCGGATTATCCAAGAAAGGAAAGTACACCTTTGGATAGATACATATTGTATATTTCGAGAGCCTCCCTCCCCCCGTGGAAACCCATCGAGCCATCGTGCACTCGCACCTCTTCCTCTCTTCCCACCATCTCCTCCTCGTACAACCCATATGGACCCGAATCTCTTCCCAGACCACTCAAAGAAACGCAGAAAGGGCGCTACACGTCTATCCTGCGCAGAGTGCAGACGGTCAGTGCACATCATCATCCCTCTTCGCGCTCCACTCACATCCACACCCGCACCAGCCTGAAGCTGCGCTGCGACAGGAATGTTCCCTGTGGCTCTTGTGTCAAGCGCGGTTGCGGCGCGATCTGTCCGGACGGTACGTCATCTTTCCCCTTCCTTCTCCACCTTCCTCGACGTAATCGCTTCCGCCGCTCAGGTTCTTTGACAACGGGACAAGGAAATCGGTGGGCCCATATTCGCCTCGTACCATTCCCCCCGTTTCCTTACACATTCGCAGCTTCGTACTCGCGTCCACACAGGAACTCCACGAAAAGATATCGGTCCTTTGTAGTCGTGTCCGCGAGCTCGAAGATTCCCTGAGGCAGTCCCACTCCATCGTCTCCACTGATAGGCACCCTCTCCTCGCAGATGACCTGCTCCAAATCAAAGCACCCTTACAAAGAGAACCGCCTTGCCAACGTAATATTCTCAAGGGCGATGTCAAGGAAGAGGAGCAAAGCGGCGAAATCGTAGATGCTTTTGGTTCTCTATCTATCAATGCCTCTGGGGGCGCCAAGTACTTTGGATCCATCGCTAGTTCCTGGGTGAGTTGCGCATGAATGCGACGCCACGTTTTATTGACCATCTCGTTTCAGTACTTCTTGCAGGTAATCTCCAACACCGTCTCGTTGCACGGTTGATCTGACTGGAACTCAGAATGAAGGCGCAGAGATTCCAGAGTCAGAGGTCGGCAGGTTAGCCTCCCTACAGAACATCCTGTCCCCCGAAATTCTCGCGCGGAGTGGTGCTTTCCCCCTCGTTCCAAACGCTCAGCCCCTCCAGATCGAGAATGTCCGACTGCGTGAACTCATTTGGTATCTTCCCGGATCGCACAAGGCCCAATACCTTTCCAGGATCTATTATACGCTCGGTGCTTGGATGTGAGACTTCTTCGATCCGTGTTTCATCGAACCTTCTCATCGACTGTTTCAGGTACGATCCGATCAACGAGCACGATTTCTTCGAAGAAATATATCCCTTATTCTACCCGCAAGACAACCCTCCACCTTCTGATGACCCTCTTCTTTCTCACAAGCTCGCCCTCATGTTCATGGTTCTCGCAATCGGAAACCTGGTGGATATCAAGCAGCCAGCGTATAATATCGAGGCTGAAAAATACCATCAATTGGCACGCGCTGCCCTATTTCAAAGTTCGCTCTTCGAGGATCCAACCATCAGCGCCGTACAAACTTTGGCATGTACAACCTTTCCGTTTTGGCAATGGAATACTGACTAGTCTGTGCTGACAGTTTCTCATGACCTTTTATCTTTTCTTATCTGACAGACACGGATCTAATTCTGGTACACGGTGGGCCATCATTGGAATGGCAATAAAGATCGGGCAGAGCGTGAGTGTGCCTTGTTATCAATCACACTAATACGCTTTAAGCAAACACGTTTTTTCGTGATCAAATCAGATTGGTCTCCGTCAGTATGAATATCCTCTGTTCGACGTGACGCTGATGAAGTTAACCTTGCTTGCCACATAGATCGTGATCCAAGCAAGTGGGGCGTGGACCAAAAAGAGACGCTGCGCCGCCGCGAGTTGTTCTGGGAGTTGTACACATACGATTCATGGCAGGTGAGTGGGACAGGACCAGGGAACATATGATACCTAGGCTTATCTCCATCACAGTGCTGGACGTTTGGACGCCCGCCCTCGTTTTATTTGTCACATATCGACTGTAAGCTACCGTCCGCTGGCGAACTCGATGAGTCATGTGCGTCGCGTAATAGCATCTCCAAACAAGCGTTATCTAATGATGGTGGTGTTACAGACCACGCTTGGAAGCACCGCTTCGCCTCGGAATGTATGAGTGTGGTTCACGATCAAGCGTTCGGCGCAAAGACACCGACGTACGCAACTGTCCTCCAGTTGGATCGCAAGTTGCGCGCATTTCCCGTTCCTCCCAATCTGCAAGTAGCCGGATTTGGCAACTCATCACCTACGGACTCGCGCCATCAGGAGAGCATCTCCCTGATTCTGCAGCGACATATAGTGCTCGCCATCCGTGAAATGAGTACGTTTTTCCCATCCGTTCCTCTTGCGCGTTCTGGGATTTCCCACTCCTAGCGAGGTGCTGACAGAGTTTCAATCAGATCTTCTTTATCTCCACCGAAGTTTTTTCGCACGTGCTATCACCGATCACCCCAAGGATCCACTTGGCAGTCCGTACGGCACTTCGGTTATCGCTGCTTACCGTAGCGCAGGCTCGCTTGTAGCCCTGATGCGGAACCTACATACGCAACTCAAAGAGCCCAGTGAACGGATGTGGTTCCTATGGACCCACATGTTTTCATGTGCGGTGCGTACACCCACGCGAAGGGTGCCGTTAAGTTCCGTGATAGGAGAAATGCTGACTGGCCGTTGAAATTCCTTTTGGTGATAGATCGTGTTGGGGTCTGTTGTCACCCGTTGTCCGTCGATGAGTTTGGCACCCTCTGCGCTTGTGCAGCTGGACTCGGCCTGTGAACTTTTTTCGAAGACAGCACGGGGATTTCGTGCTGAATCTGTGTTGGTAAGCCTGCATTCTCTGTCATACGTCAGCGTTGCCTGCTCACGAAGCACTTATTCAGGACATTATGATTATGCTGCAAAAGAAGGCCCACATCAGCTTGAACGAATTCCGAAAGGGCAAGATTTCACCTATCGTACGACAATTATCGAACCAGTCTGAACCGTGTTCGCCGTTTGACGAAGACGACGAGCTGTCGACGCTTGGTGGGAAGACGAGGCTTGTAGCCAAGAAAGACTCGCTGTCACCGCAATCATCGCCGGCAACTCTTGATCGGTCACCGACGTCTTTGAATCCGGTCGTACCACTGCCACTGGCGTCCGGAAGCAGCCACGTTCATCCTAACGTCGTGGACTACCTGAAGACGTTTGGGCACACGGCCAACTCCCACGCCAACGGGCCAACTTACACCGATACGTCCAACTACAGCTCGCCCGTCAGAGAACAGTACGAAACGTCTGGATACCACGATTGCCCGTCACAAGGACAGCCGATGGAGCTTGTTCCTGGGCAGTTCCCTAATTATTTCCCTGTTTACGACTATGGGATGGTTCCCGAGACTGGGTACCATCAGATGAACGGCCACATGCCTGCGCCCCGAAGAGAGTCGCCGGAAGCGAATACGATGCAGAATACGTGGCAGGACTTTGTTAATTCTAGCGGGCTGGGTTTGGGCCACAATTGAGTTTGCTGTCCCAAGGATGATTTTTGTCTTGTTATGATGTGATGTGCTATGATTTCCGTATGTTTTGAGAACGATGTATGGTGAATGCTCAATTGTATCTGTAACTATTGGGACTCTGCTCAGACGTGCTGTGCATTACTGTACCTTTTGTTTCTTTTTCTTGATATCTCATGAACTTGTTCCGAGGATGAATTGTAGACAAAACAATAGTAAACAAGGTGCACCACCTAATGTGTTCCAAAGCCGAAGTGTGTGCTCCAACTCCACTGACTCATGGCGATTTGTGGTTCTTCTTCGAAGCCTGGATTCGGTCGTAGACCTGTAAGAGATTGACATCTCAACACCGTGCCACTCCTCAATTCACACCTTCTAGATACAAAGAAAGGTCGTCGTCTGCGGTGACGGCGCTTGCGGTCAGTGTGTCCCTCCCCATCCCCACCTCTCCCCGCTCACCCCCGCACAGGCAAAACATCGCTCCTCAACGTGTTCACCAGAGGCTTCTTCACCCAAGTATAGTGAGTTGCGAAACCGATCGACCCCACAGAGCTGCTATACACGCCTCCCCCAGCGAACCCACCGTATTCGAAAACTACGTTCACGATATCTACGTCGACGACCAACTCGTCGAACTCAGCTTGTGGGATACGGCCGGTAAGCGCGAATCGCGTCCCTCCGCGCGGTCGGGCCATTGGAGTTCGAGTGGCTGACGTTTCAAGAAATTCCCTAGGACAGGAGGAGTTTGATAGGTTGCGGTCGTTGAGCTATGCAGAGACGCACGTTGTCATGATATGTTTCTCCGTTGCGTCTCTCTCTTTCGCGAATGGGGGTGTGGATGGGGGGTGCTGACACACATCAATCGTTTCCAGGTGGACAACCCGACCTCGCTTGAAAACGTGGAGACAAAAGTATTTCCTTTCCGTTTGCTCTCGTACACGTGGATCTTTTTATATATCGTGCTCGTTACAGTGGATAGACGAGATTCTCGAGTTTTGTCCGGGAGTCAAGGTATATTCGAACCCCTTTTGAACGCTGGGTTGTTGGCATGAACTGAAAACGTTGTCTTGATAGCTTGTCCTTGTCGGTCAGTCTCTTCTTTTTGGACCCGAACATACGGACGCGCGGAGCCGACTGACCAGCAAATACGTATGCAGCGCTGAAGTGTGATCTCCGGGACGACCGAAATGTGCGAGAACGACTCGCTCGGTATGGAACGCAATCGGTGCAGTACGAAGAAGGCCTCGCTGTCGCACGACGAATAAGAGCATCGCGGTACCTGGGTGCGTGATTCCCTTTGCTTGCCATGACATGCTCCTGACTGACCAACGTCGTCAGAATGCAGCTCGAAACACAATCGGGGGGTCTCCGAGGTCTTTTATGAAGCAGCACGGGTATCGCTCACCACGCGAGCCAAGGGTCCGGGAGGTGGTTGTATAGTGATGTGATATGGACGCATTCGTTTGGGGTCATTATTACATGTCATCTGTGCTTTTTCTTTCTTTTTGGACATCATTTGCATCTTATGGATTCTTCTAATCGCTTCTAACTCTTGCGCGAGACAAATGTCCCGGGACGGTTCTTTCACGGATCCTTATTTCCAGCCCGTCTCGCATGTATATCTTGGCGAGTTGTACCTCCGTGAATACGAAACGTCCATTATAGCAAATCGAAAAGCAAGTATTACGGTACAATTCTACGTACAGGACAAATCACATATCATGAACGAATCAATGGTAACCCGTCGTCATGCCCTGCACGGATGAAAGCTTCAGTGTTAGTGTTCTGTCTTCAACTCGAAAGGAATACATACAGGGATCATGCCCAGGCCCATGCCCATGCCAGTCCCGTTCACCATCGGAGGTGCTTGACCAGGGTATCTAAACAACG
>JBBPNU010000993.1:0-11674 GCA_038091055.1 Leccinum angustisporum
TCCAACCTACGCTCATTAAGCTCTTCACATTGCAGTACTGAATCAAACGTTCTTCGGGCTCGGCAATCGAGTTTCATTCTACTAATAAACCAACCAATATCTCTACAGAGAAACAAAGCGTGGTTGCAATAGTGACCTCGGCGATAAAGTCAAAATTTCTTGAAGTTCCGTAACTTCGTTTCCGCAACGAAAACCATTCAAGGATTGCAAGAGCGATGGTTTTGGTGGGCCCCAATCACTACCACCTTCATCCGATAAATTTCCCCGCAGCGCTAGCTTAACAGATTGTCGATTGCAGAATATATCATGGCTTCTGACCTTGTATCCCATTGATTCTCCATCCCCTCCATTTACGAGCACTCGCAGTCTCACGTCCCTCAAGTGTTATTCGATGGAATTCATGTTCTTCGTGTCGGTGGAAAGGACGATGCTTAGTTGTTCATCTTTCCTTGTCCTCAGATCTCCACGTCTCACCACCATATTTTTTCCCCAGATTTTGGCGTATTTTTCAGCCACAAGTATCAGTCGATATACTTCACATGCTCCGTGACAACTAAAAAGAATGACATTAAAGGTATTGGGGAACAAGGCAAACCATCGTTCGAAATTCAAATCCCATGTCTTACTTCACCATCCGTGCAATACAGTTGAATTGTTGTTACTTCCTCATTGGAGTCAGGGAGGTATTGGCGCATAGCATAGATATGAGCGTTGCCACGACACCGAGCCGCACCCACAGTGTTGACTTACGAATTTTGAACCGTGACACGTGACACGGGATTGCTTACGCCAGTGGCATGCCCCCACGCATGCCTCCATGATGATTGCTGTCCGAATCTGTGTCTGCGGCCGCTCTTTCAACGACATCGGGGGTTTCACCCGCCACGAAAAGGGATGTCGCCAAGGCAAGAAGCGACTATCTGGCGCTCTTTCCAGGGCGAAAGAAATTATCCGTGCCAAGAGAGCCCGAACTAATGATACTGGGGGCCAAAGTTCGGCTTTCCATAACCAACATGGGTCTTCCAGCACTCTTCGTACCTTAGGGTCCCATGAAAGCCAATCTCCAGACGATTTACCCCAGGTGAGGAAATCAATATATCTTGGTTAAGTGATTCTTAGGTGCGAATTACCTTCTGAAATTCTAGGCGGCCTTCCCACAGCAACGACAACAGCCACGATTTCCAGATGTACTTCCGGGACGTCTGTCAACCTCCGGGACGTCACATGGTCTGGGCCCCTGCGAGGACCAGTCCGAGAGCCAATCCTTGGATAATTTACTTCAGGTGAGGAAAGGGAATATTCTATCCAATCTATCTTAGTTCTTCTGTTCTGATGAATGAATTATCCGCCTATAGACAACCTCCTCGCAACAACCGCCCACTAGTCGTGACGGATCACCTTCACTGCAGCGAGGGTCGCGATGCTCCAATCACAGACGGTCGCTAAAATTTCCAGACGTACTTCCGGAACGTCTGTCGGCGCTGCCTCCTCCTGAGGCATTCTTAAACGCAAATTCGGATTCAACTACGGTGGCACGTGTTGCGTCTTCATCCCAGACCATACCGTCTCCCTCCGTTGAACGATCTACTCGATCCCTCTACGCCTCAATACGGAAGCTATTCAAGACCCAGATGAACAAATTTGGTTTATTCCGTATATACAATACTGATTCGCCTCCTCGCCACGACCCGGAGGACCCACATTCGATTGAGAACACCTGTTCTCCAGTCGTTGAACCCCAATCCTCCAAGGATCCGTATCACCCTTATCCTAACGAAAGCTCCATGCGGCTTGGCGATTGGTACTGGAACAGAGGAGTACAGAAATCCAAGGAGGATTTTCGAAAACTACTTCATATCGTCGGAGATTCCACCTTTTCACCTTCTGCCATCTCACAGACCGCGTGGGCCACCATTGACTCACAGCTTGGTCACAATCAATTTGACGGTGACGTTCCGGAGTGGTTGGGTGAGGACGAAGGTTGGAAACACTCATCCATCACAATTTCAGTGCCATTCCACAAACAGTCAAAGAGTGCGGGAGCGAAAGACTACAAAATCGACGACTTTTACCACCGTTCACTGGTCTCAATAATCAAGGAGAAGATAACAAACCCAGTTCACGCACCACTCTTTCATTTAGAACCGTACGAATTACGCTGGCACCCACCTCACCGGGATCACGACCTCAAAATCCATAGCGACCTATTTACGTCTACGGCATTTCTTGATGCACATCAGGCGCTTCAAGACGGACCCTCGGAGCCTGGCTGCGACCTACCTCGCGTCGTCGTGGCGCTCATGCTCTGGTCGGATGCAACACAGCTAACCGCCTTCGGCGACGCGAAGCTGTGGCCAGTTTATGTGTTTTTTGGAAACGAGTCGAAGCTCCGAAGATCCCAGCCTACCAACAACCTATGTTCGCATGTTGCTTACTTCCAAGGTGTAAGTGTTCAGTGTCTCCGTCAGCCCGTAATCTTATTCTTTATTTAGCTACCGGACAGGTTTAAGGATTTCTTGGCGGAACATTTGGGTGATAGAGCTGCAAGTGAAATACTTCGTACGCACTGTCAGCGAGAACTCTTTCACGAACAGTGGAAGATTCTGCTTGACGACGAGTTCGTAAAGGCCTATCAACACGGGATCGTCATACTTTGTTGTGACGGTGTCACTCGACGCTTTTTTCCGCGGATCTTCACGTATTCCGCCGATTACCCTGAAAAGTCTGTCCACCATTCATACTCGCCTAAACCATCTGTTGACATTGACATTGTCTGAGTAGGGTTTTGATCGCGTGTATACGAAACCTTGGAATGTGTCCATGCCCACGATGCAAAATTCCCATGACGTCCGTC
Source organism: Leccinum angustisporum (assembly GCA_038091055.1). Lineage (NCBI taxonomy): Eukaryota > Fungi > Basidiomycota > Agaricomycetes > Boletales > Boletaceae > Leccinum > Leccinum angustisporum. The sequence continues at coordinate 2,855 of JBBPNU010000993.1, forward strand.
CCGGATATGGGTCGTGAACAGGATATGTCTCAGCGACAAGTATCGGTTCGGGTTGCTAATGATGACCTGCGGAACAAAGTCTTGGATGCGCGGCGCCTAATTTATGAGAAGAACTACGCTGTCAACTCTCCAGTTGTTGAAAAGCTCCTCAAAGATGAGTCACTCATACCCACTCTGGTAGGTGTAGATTTGATGGTTTCTCGTGTATTTGTGCTAACCGATACAGAATGCTTTCTCGGAACGACTGCGCATGTTCGGATTCAATACTTTCGCCATGCTTGTAGTTGATCTGCTACACGAGTTTGAATTAGGGGTCTGGAAAGCAATTTTCACACATCTCCTACGTATACTTGATAGTTTAAAAGGCAACAAATTACGCGAGTTAGATCGCAGGAAAGTCATTCCAATTCCATCGCTATTCCTGTCAAAAACTGATATGGCTCGCTTATAGATATCGTCAAGTCCCCATCTTTGGCCGAGATACGATCCGACGATTCTCAACGAATGCGTCGGAAATGAAGAGATTAGCGGCACATGATTTTGAAGATCTCTTACAGGTATGTGATATTTGAGCAACCGATTGAAGGCCTCAACCTGATTTGAGCTCGGCAGTGTGCTCTCCCCGTGTTCGAAGACTTGCTTCCAGATCCTCAAAATGCTTCCGTGCTAAATCTTCTATATCTTCTCTGCTATTGGCATGGCCTAGCGAAACTTAGAATGCACACTCACCGATGAAACCCTTGCCATAATGGATGACGTCACAAAATCTCTTGCAGATGCGATACGTGCATTCGAGGCTGAAACTTGTCCTGCTTTTCACAGCAGAGAACTGAAGCGTGAGATGGAAGGGCGCCAACGTCGCACGGCTCGCACTCGTTCTCAGCGTGATGGCGTAACTTCTACTGCCGTTATCTCGACACGCAAACCTAAGACTTTCAACCTTCGCACTTACAAGCTACACGCACTAGGTGACTACACGGCTACAATTAGAATGTTCGGGACCACAGATTCGTACTCGACACAGCTAGTGAGTACCTGATATATTGCCGAGTACGTGTTTCACATCCTAATTTTTGTTCCAGGGTGAGCGTGAGCACAGAGTTGGGAAAGGGAGATACACGCGCACCAGCAGAAAGGAATTTATCCGTCAATTGACTCGGATCGAACGACGACAAGTAAGAATACGTCGAATTCGCGAGTCCCAAACTGACAGTGGTCCACCGGAATCTGTTCCAAACATTCCGGACCAACGCTACAATATTGGGAAATCTCAACACAGGCCCATTGGCCTTGATCGCTTCGTCGACCAAAATTTGGGTGATTCTGCCTTAACGGTACGTATGTACTTAATCGTTTTGGCCCTCACTAAACGAAGTAGCAGGACTTCATCCCCAAGCTGAGGCACCACCTATATCCTCGCATCCGCTCAATCCATTTGGATGCCACGGAATCAAGTGCCAACGATCTGCAACCGGGCCTAGACAATAGTTACAACGTGTCGGAAGCCAGCCTCAATCAGGTATTATTCAAGGGTGGTCGCATTTACCAACACAACATCCTTCGTATCAACTATACCACATACGACCTGGATCGAAGTCAGGACAATTTTAACCCCAATACTGACCACTGCGACATCATGATGGTGGCCGGAGGGCGCGAAGAAGAATCAGAAGTGTTCTTGCATCACTTTTGTTATGCTCGAATAATTGGTATCTATCACGCCAATGTCCAATATATTGGTCCAGGGCTCAAGGATTACGGTGCCACTCGACTGGACTTCTTGCACGTGCAGTGGTTCGAAATGGTGCCCCGCCATGCACGAGACGATGGGGTACCACTTGATATGTTGCGACTCGTTCCCTCAAACACTACGGACGCATTCGACTTCGTGGATCCCGCGGAAGTATTGCGAGGGTGCCATCTAATACCTGCCTTTGCAAAAGGACGATTGCACCCAGACAACACCGTTCCATTATCTCGTGATTGGAACTATTACTACATCAACAAGTACGTAAAATCTGAGGTTGAGCTTTCTACCCTTCTGTTGCTAATGCTGTAATAGATTCGTTGACCGTGATATGTTGATGCGATATCATTGGGGCCTTGGTGTTGGCCATATTTATTCCCATGTTCGGGACCGTACCACGCAGCAAGACAAGTCAGCTAGAACCATCCCACAAAGCATGTCTGCCCGCTACACTACACCGAACAGTGGATCTCGGCCTGATACTGGCGCATCACTTGTGGACACACGTACCTCTCCGCATGGATTCGACGATCTCAACAATGATTTCTCACTATCCGAGTTGGACTGGGAATTAATGAGAGACCCTCTTTGCAGTGATGTGCAAAGTGAACTTGCTAGCATCGAATGCCCTTCTCTCTTGGTTGGTTCTGTCGAATTTTCCGACAGGCTCCACGGCATTGATCCCAGTTTCTCACTTGCGGACCTGGATAACCTTGATTGGGAGATGTCGCAGGATGGAAACGGAGGTAGTAGTAGCGGGTCGGATGACGACTCAAACACATCTCATATTTATGAGATGTATGGTTCTGATTTGAGTGGCGAGGAGCTGGATTAATAGGGAACATCACGTCGTACGGTTCCTATTTTAACTATACTTCAGTTTCACCTGAATTACAGAGTGGTTCACGACAAGATGACTTCTCGTGTCTGGTTTCAAAATGAGTAGTTTGTCATCATCGCGTATCCTTAGGTACCATATCCATCTCTTCCCCAGGCTGAAAGTTCGGATCCCCCGTTGGTTTCGTACATTCCACCCTTTACTGCCTTCCCATTTAACGATTCCAATGTATCGTTGCATTGCTCTCACCTTCCCTTGTCGGTTCCCGGTGAATGTTACCGCTGTTGACTTCCCTGCCTCGACCGTCTCTCGTCACCAACTCTGCGCTCGTTATGCGTCTCACTGCGTGTACTTGCACTGCTTTTGCTTACGGTGGGTATTTGGTGTAAAGCGAGCGGCAGCGTGCGCGTACCTGCTGTGATGCCTTTCTCCACTTGACGGCGTTTCTGACGGACCTGAGTCAGGGGCTGTGACATGGTGTGGCATTGCAGAATTCGTCATTTGTTTGAATGTCCACCAAACAGCTTGTACCGCACGCACTAACCCAAATTGAGTAATTGAAATTCGGATGAAAACTACGACAAGCACTGTTTACCTCCCAGTAGCAACTATAATCACACTCGGCAATACTCTGGCGTTTATGCAGTACAAGGCGATGAGGCGATCATTATTTATCCGAGTCACTGATCAGTGTGTGAATCTTGGACTTGAGTCACATGACGTGAAATACGGGTTCTCAAGGACCCGCCACCAACCTTCACCCTAGAGCCTGAGAGTCAAGGGATGTCGAACGCCCGTTGCACCACGTCCTCACCGCAGCTCTCCAGTCATTTTGGTGTGTCAGTGACATCTCCAAACAAGACTACGAAGCAATTTTCTCTGTCCCTACCCCCCCCCCCACCTGGCAGTATCGATGCTGCTTTGCGTGGCGATCTGGAGCCCAACAAATACACACAGATTTCTGGGGCTGCAGACTACAAGAAGTTCCTGAATAACTCTGCTAAGATCTTGGTGAGAGCTTATCTACGCTTGCAGCCTGCGATATGTCTTACATATCAGTAGCGACTTCCGGTTACCACAACCCCTCCTCCAGATGTTTTAAGGCGCATGTATACACAGTCATTATCGAAGAAGAATATGTTACTTGGGCTTCTAGCAGATGCCGAGCAGACGTGCCAGGATTGGGAGGGTGCCTTGCGCCAAGTTCTCGGCGAAGCCGAAGCCCGCGAGATTGCCCAAACACATACCGCCATTGAGGCTGACGAAGTAGAAACTGTGAGGGGACAGTACATCACTACCGTTGGTCGCATAAGGGTCAAGGACTTCTGTCTGTCCAGAAGAGGCGGAAGATAGTGTGCCCGTTCGACCGATGTTGTAAGTTCGTTCTTGGTTCAGACAAGCAGCACGCTGATTCAAATCCTGTTTAGTAATTTTGAGTGCAGACGTTCGTTCAACCGACATTCTTTTATTCTTTATCATTTGATCCGAAGTGTTGTGGGACTAGATGTATTCTTCTTATTTATTTTCGAAGTCTTTGTCATTTCCCTATCTTCAAACCTTGAACATACTCATAGTATTATAGATAGTATGATATTATGACAGGGGAAGTGTTTGTATTGATGTGCTAGTAGTAACCAAAATGGCAGCTCTTGTGACCGACTTAAATTCTACTACAATGTCAGACTTGAAATCGCGCGGATCAGTTTAATCATACGGTTGTTCCGGGCCCGGACTCCGGGCGTGTATAGCCGGAGTCGATCGCGTGCCAGCGGTTCCCTTTCGAACTAATCAAGTTGGTGAGCCTATCTGAGTCTGATTCGGCTGTCTTCCTCCCCTTCTTGCTCTCTGAGACGACTGTACGGTCGGTCAGGGATTCGGCCATGAATGCATGACGAGTTGTACAGTCTTCCTTTTTCTTTTGTTTGTTTCATTGTGTATGCCAGTGTATGATTTAATAGTGGTGTACTACATGTATGCCAGTTGTCAGACTATAGCACAATGTAAAGTAGGCAGCTGAACAGATTAATGACTCGGAAGATGCAGTCTGTGTTTTCGCACCAAGTTTGACCCCCGTTTAGTACCCGAGGATCATGCGTCGCGCGGACGACGACTCGATGACGACGACTAAGTACTTATGCGACGACTCGGACGACTCGTGTGACGGAACGACACGCCTAAGTTTAACATGGAACAACAACGCGCACACGCACACGCACGCACCCTCGCGCGCAAAGTCGACGACAATGGACCAACGGTCTCACGACATGACGACTCGGGACTCACTCGCAACGACAAACGATGACGCGACGGTGCACATGCACATCCTCTCATTGACGACGCAACCCGGGTTAAGGTGCATGATCGTGAGAGAAAGAACTTGGCCTGGACCGGCGCATCCATGTCCCAATGGAGTTCGGGATCTCGCGTCTTACGACAGTGGGAGTACATAGTAAGTACGCCGCCTTCAAGTTGTGCTCGTTCCATTTCATATTAAGCACCTACGTGAGCTGGCTAACTTGTTCACTCGGACCGACTGATATCACCTCCGTAGGCTTCTCTCACTGGTCAGACTAGTCTACTTGAAACTTGAATTAGTATTGCTAGCTCATCCCTCAAGCGGTGTGTTAGGTGCGACTAGCATGGTGCATCGCCCAGGCCCGGCCGGCAGCTTACTCTCCGATACGTGCCACATGGAGATTAAGCATCCATTGATCCGTCGTGGCTCAGCGCTCAGCTTTCTCGTCCCGCTCTCGGGATCAAAATTATTAATCGTCCACACAGCCAAACGTGGCGATCCAGAATTCCAACAGTAACTTGAATCTGCCTGAGGTCGGTGCCACCGGAAACCCATAAAGAGAGGTCGGTCTGAGAAGACTCGATATACAATTACCAGATCACTTCTAGACGTTGCAGCTCAAACATCTCGCCCTTAATCGCGCATCCTACCCTTGCATGCTTCTAATCTCATCAATGGCTTCCATTGCTGCTTCTCTCTCTGTCCCAAAGACCCTCGTTGATTCTCTCAGAATCCCGATCATGAACTCAGCTTCACCACCTCCTCCGCTCATGACTCCTCCATCCAGACAAAGACATTCAGCGAATTCAACCAATACGTTCTTACCCTGGCGAAAGCCATTTGTGTATGGGGCAATCCCGGCTGGTTCGGTCATGGTTGTCCACCTGACTGAACATGAGGACAACATGGCTTTTTATGCCTGTCTCCTCGCCGGATACGTGCCTGCTTTCAGTCGACCCTGAGCGCTCAGCAAGCACACAAGGAGGGTCACGTGGCTCACATCAATAATCTTTTATCTTCGCCGACCTGGTTGATGACCGAGAGCAGCGCTGACCAGGTGGAGTCGATCGCTGGTCTTGACATCCGCTTGTTCTCAGAGCTGAAAGTCACGGCTGGAACCTTGGTATCAGACTCTGTTGTCCACCAACCCAAGCCCGACGACGAAGCCATCCTGTACTTGACCTTTGGGTTGACCGAATTCTCCAAGGCTGTGGTACACACGCATCGCACGGTCATTTCCGCTTCCCTTTCCAAAGGTCAGAGCTACGGCCTTGCGCCGGAGTCCAGGATCATGAACTGTGAGCCCCATTGATTACCTGTCAGATGGCATGCTAATATACATGCCAGTGGCACAGGGGTTGGATTTGACCACATCGCTGGATCCCTCGAAATGTATTTAATATCACTTCTTTTCGACGCGTCTGAAGTATGTGGATGCATCCGTCATCCTCGCTGATCCTCTGAGACTCGGATACCTTCGCTTGATCGAGGAAAAGGTTCGTGATGAATAGTGTATCTGGCTGGCTGGCTCTTAAATGTGAACTCAGTCGATTGAATTCGCGTTTGCGCCCAACTTCTTGCTGGCAAAACTCGTGCGCGACCTCGGGCACCGCGAGGACCTCTCCGCAAGTTTGACCTCTCTTCCCTCAAGCGTGTCAACAGTGCGAAGCGATCCTCAGCAATACTGCTGTTGCGTTCAACAAGACTCTCAAAAACCTTGCAAAAAACGGTGATGCTCCATTCATCATACGTTCCGGCTTTGGCATGACGGAAACCTGGTAAGTTTCTGGTGCGAATCACGGTATCCCCATCTCACGTAGACTTTTTTCAGCGCTGGAATCGTCTACGATACGCTTGACGTATTGAAAACCCCCCGACGTACAAGTTTTTGAAGCTCGGCGAGCTTCTTCCTGGAAGTGAGATGCGCATCGTGAACCCCGAAGACGGTGTTACTCGTCTCCCTGATGGTCAAAGCGGAGAACTCCAAGTCCGCGGCCCCATGATCTTCGTGCGCTACTACAACAACCCCCAGGCAACGTCTTCTAGCTTTGTCGAGGGTGATTGGTACCGCACCGGTGACATTGGAATCATCGAGCGCGGGAAGATGAGGCTGAGCGGCCGTATCAAGGACATCATCATTGTCCACGGTGTCTCTTATGGCATTCCTGAATTAGAGACTTATCTCCAGAAGGTTGACGGTGTCACCCACTCTTTCCTCGCCGCTGCACCTTACCGCGCGCCTGGACAAGAAACAACAGCAGGTTTCGTCGTTTTCTACGCCCCAACCTTCGGGCTCAACGACGAAGATGCTCCCGCCAAACTCTTCATTACTCAACGTGCTCTGCGCGACATCTCTGTGTCATCAGGCTCAAGCACGAGGGAGAGGCCGCATTCCAGTTGCCCGAGATCCCCACCGTCCAGATCTCGAAACACCCTGTAATCTCTCCTGGCGAAATATCTCGACTCCTTGGTTTCCAAGGACACGGTTGCTGAGTATGACCCCATCGTGCCTCTCAACATCACCGGGAACAAGACCTCAATCTTCATGGTCCACCCTGGTGTCGGAGAAGTCCTGATCTGCGTCAACCTTGCCAAATACTTCCAGAATGAGTGTCCTTTCTACGCGTTCCGTGCCCGCGGCTTCGAACTCACTGGAAGGCACCCATTCTTCGGCGGCATGGACGAGATAATGTGGTTACTTTTACGGTGGTGTCGTCGCATTCATGGCTAAGTGCCTCGAAGCCATGGGCGAGCAAGTGAAGTTCGCTGGTCTCATCAAAATTCCTCCGCACATCGCCGACCACATGCATGAGATCAACTGGACAGGCGGCATGCTCAACCTTGCCTACTTCCTCGGTCTCATAACCAAGGAAGACGCCAACGACCTCGAGCCCGCGCTGTTGCCCCTCACGCACAAGGAGCAGCTGGACATCGTCTGGTAGTTGTCTCCTCCCGAACGCCTCCTCGAACTCCAGCTGACGCCAGGGAAAATCGAGCACTGGGTTGACATCCGAGTCGTCAGCTCTCTGATACAGTGTGGCAAGATGTACCAGCCCGGCAGTTCAGTCGGTGAGCTGCTCCTCGACTATTTACCGGGAATGTGTCTTCTGACTTTTTACTTTTTCTATTCAGAGTTTCTCAACGTCTTTTATGCCAACCCGTTTCGTGGAAGCAAGGATGTCTCAAAGTTGTGCTTCCGAGTCATAAACGGTGGTTTGGTTACCGTCTGAGTCGATCTCTACTACTACTGGTATGCAATATTGTCATGCTTCATTTCTTTTCCATGTAACCTGTCATAAAATCATGTCCTATTTTCTCTAATACTATTAGTAGCAGGCTTGCCGCATACTACTACATCATGATGATCCTCTCTCGCATGTTCTACTAGTATAAACTGAACTTTTGTTGATGATCATCTTGAGTGCGAATCAATTACATAATCACGTTCGAAGTTCAACTTGAACTGCCACTGGCAAGTCCTACTTCAGCAATAGCCATTGGCACCTCCAAGTCTGAGCTTGTTGTTACTTAAATGGTGGTATTGAAAGGACAATAAATGATCCAGTAATAGGAGGATGATATACAAAACACAATATCTGAGCTTGGTGGTACAATAATGATATTGAAATGTGATGTCTGAGCTGGTTGTAAAATGGTGATATTGAAAGGGCAATATATTATCCAGTGATAGCAGGATGATACACAAAACACAATATCTGAGCTTGGTGGTACAATAATGATATTGAAATGTGATGTCTGAGCTTGTTGTGAAATGGTGATATTGAAAGGGCAATATATTATCCAGTGATAGCAGGATGATATACAAAACACAATATCTGAGCTTGGTGGTACAATAATGATATTGAAATGTGATGTCTGAGCTGGTTGTAAAATGGTGATATTGAAAGGATAATATACTATCCAGTGATAGCAGGATGA
>JBBPNU010000994.1:0-11648 GCA_038091055.1 Leccinum angustisporum
CCTGACAGATGTACTTGCCACCATTGACACTGGTGCCCACTTCATTTTTGGTGATCCGTCGCGAGTTTTGGCCCTGCACCAGGCGTATGGTGGTAATTCCTACGAGAATGGTTTCTACTCCTGTGAGTTTCGATCGAATTTGGAACCTTTGGTTGACTCTCTTTACATAGTCCCATGTAGTTCCTTTCCCTCCGTGACTTTTACCATTGGTGGAAAGCCGTTTTTGATCCCTGCCGACGTCCTCGAGCAGGGACGGGTTACGTCTGGATCGCCTGAGTGTTTCAGCGGAATTGTAACTGATGAAGTGGATGAGGATGGTGGTGAGATTCTCCCATTCAACATTTCATCTTCCGTTTTCAATCATCCCCATGCTGACCGCTGAACCCGACCAGATCCCTGGACGGTCGGGACTATATTCCTCCAGTTGTTCTATACCGTGTTCGATTTTGGCAGCAAGCCACCACGAGTTGGATTTGCGAAGCTTGCCATGTAGAACGCCGATAACGTACATGATACGCTACAGAATCATATCTCCGGATCCAATAGTTCTCCAGTACGGATTTTAAGATACGCTGTTGTCTGGCGACACAGATCTGTTCAGGCGAGTCAAACTGCCTCGTGATAATTTACTACACGAGTATCCCGTGTCCACTGTGACGGTGACTGTATACTACCGTGACATCCACTCACAAGTACCGGTCCATATCAACGATTGCGGTAACGCCACACAGGGCCGATGATCCAAAGAACACTGATTCGACTCGGGGGTTTTCACCGAATTCGAACGTGGTATAGTAGCCCTGGACTCGGAGGAAGGCAAAGTTCCCGACCACCCAGAACGCTGGTCATGGAGAGCCTGAGAGGGATCGGTAATCAACAAACATTGCAATCGACGCGAATAGCCTCGCTGAGCATGCCAAAACGAATATACAGTAAAACGCGATCTGGATTCTGTACATGTGACAGCAAAATTGGTATGTTGCCAACTCCTCTGGCTCAGAATGTGCCGTGTCCTCAAATCCGTTGGCACAAGTGCTCAAACACACAGAAGGTGACAGGAGCTTGCAACAGGTGTGTCTGCTCTTCCAGTTCGCGTTTGGGAATCAGACATGACAGGTCTCGTAGGATCGGCTTGCGGACGCTACAGCACCCACTCCACTTCCTCCGTAAGCGGCGCGACTCGTTTCGCCTAAGGTAAGCTGTGAAGCAAGAATGATTCAGTGTATCATGGGACACAAGAGTACATGAAGCCTGCACATTTCAAGGTGCAACATAGGATGAAATGCCGGGTCGTCTCTCCATCAGGCTTTCTAGAAACCGTTCTAGAAACCGGGGCGGTTTTGCGAGAATCAATCAGGAAAACAATACTTACCATGACTCATCGAGAAAATGTAAAACACGTTTTCTTCCATGTTCGATCGCACGAACATCAACTTCGCGCTTGTGTGACATACAAGACGTTGATCACGCTGAGTGGATTCCACAACCACATTGATAGTGAGCGAGCAAATTCAAGGTCGTGTAGGTCATTTTGTTGCTGGGACTGGATCTGGATAGCCATTTGCTTGATTCATCGGGCGACGGCGATTGCAGGGCCCATCATGGGCATGGGCATAGGCTTAGACGACGTGGCTGACAGTGACGCGACAAACTGTGCCGAGACCGTGACAAGAGCTTTCGAAATTTAAACTCCGAACACCTCCTACCACTGGCTTACCCGTCACGCAGTGTATCATGTTATTCTCGAAACTGTCGCACATCTAAGTATCCCGCTCGCCTCGTCCGACGTTGTACACTGTGGCCTCGAGTTCGCAATGGTCCTATCCCGATCGGAGTCGGAGTAGGGTACCCGACGGACGAACAAGTGGATATGACTGACCCCGGACTATGGCTTTGACAACCGGCTAGACTTTGAAGCGCTCTCTCTAGTAAGCTGCCAGTTAACAATCAATGTCGTAGCCTGAATTTCCTCTTTCAGGAGAGTTGCGATTGGTCTCGTCAATCAAATGGCAAATACGTTTCACTTCGACGTGGCATTCTTTCAAGTTGTACCTAGGTGGAATAGGTATAAGTACGACGCTACTAGCAGAATGAATACCTTGACTCGTTCACGTCGAACAACGATTCAAGTTATCGGTCTCACACCTTGATTGCAAGCCGCTACTATCAATGCAGCAAACGAGCCAATCCAAGAATGTTCTCGGACACGGGACAGCGCTGCAATCAGCGCTGCAGAAGCAGCTCGCTCGAGTACAATCCACCATAAATAATGTCGTCTCACTCAAGCACGCCCCCGGCAGGACCTTTCACGACCTCGAACAAATCGCCCAACGTGGCGCACCTCTTTCTCTCGATGACTTGGTGAGTTCTCTGCGCCTTCGCTAAGATCCGATCTCATTCGTGGCGAGTAGCCGGCGTTCGCAGATGCCATAGGCCACAGTGGCGCAATCAATGACAGAGAGTTCTTTGCAAGTATTCTATGCCATCGTGTATTCGTGCTCTTATACTGCGTTCAGCTCGAGAGGGTTGTGACAATGATGGCGCGCCTTCCTGACGATTCAGAATTCGGAAAAATTGCAGAGCAACTTTTCATTAGTTTACGTGGGTTGTTGATTCCGGGTCTCATCCTCTGCGACAAGTGAGATTGACACATTCGCAATTAATAGTATACAAGGACCTCCCCCATCCCCCCACCGGATTTCTTTCCACCTTCCACAATAGCCCGTCAGCCTTAGAAAAGAAACTCAATGTCCCCTATGCATTCCGAAGTGCAGATGGCTCCAACTACAATGTCCTCCTGCCGTCTCTCGGACAGGCCGGTCAACCATACGCACGATCTGTGCCCTCTACCCATATCTCGACCCTTCCATCTCTTCCAGACTCGGGCGTAGTGTTCGATAGTCTCCTAAGTCGGCCTAACGATGACTTTGTCCCCCACCCTGGAGGCTTGTCGAGCTTTTTTTTCGCATTCGCAGATCTCATCATTCACACTATCTTCAACACAAATATGGTGGACTGGACAATCAACGATGCAAGTAGCTATCTTGATCTGGGCTTTGTCTACGGGAATAGCGCTCAAAAAGTTGATGTCATACGGAGAAAGGATGGCACCGGGATGATCTGGAACGATACTTTCTCGGATTCCCGTCTGCTGTTCATGCCTCCTCCTGTTGGCGCACTCGCCGTGCTCTTCAGTCGTCACCATAACGTGGGTTTGTTGCCTGATCAATGATATGTATGTGTATTAACCCTATGGTAGTATATTGCTCAGAAAATCCTGGAGCTCAACGAACGCGGGTCCTTCACCTCGCCTCCGCCCGACGAGGAGAAATCCCGACTTGCTCAAGATGACGAGATTTTCTCCCGAGCAAGACTAGTTAATACTGCGTTCTTTATGCAGATAATCCTTACAGATTATGTTGGCGGCATCTTGGGACTCGTAAGGGACGGCCTGACCTGGCGGCTTGACGCACTCCAGGTAAGCGGTTGTCTGATTGCACAGGAAAGATGATCATTGTTGACATTGACCGACAGGCATATCGCGAATCCGACCATCGTCTGTCTCCTCGGGGAGAAGGAAATGCTGTTTCGATCGAGTTTAATTTACTCTATCGTTGGCACACTTCCATCAGCGAACAAGACGAGAAATGGCTGAACGGAGTTTTTGGAGAACTCTTTGATGGCAAAGACCCGAAAACGGCACGTTTTCTCGTCATTATTTGTGTTGGAAATTTGACGCATATTGGCCACAGGTGACTTTAAACGAATTTAAAACAGTGGTTCGGAAAAAGGCGGTGCCTCCTGGCAACATCAGGAACTGGACATTTGCCGGGTATGTTTTGCGGTCCATCTACTGTTTTCAGTTTCGTGATCCAGTGCGCTGCTAGACTGGAACGGGGCCCTGATGGTAGTTTCTCTGACAACGACCTTGCCCGGATTTTGCAAGATGCAACCGAGGCACGTGCTGGCGCGTTTCGCGCCAGAGGTTGTCCCCCTGCAATGAGAGTGATAGAAATTTTGGCCATCGAGCAGGGAAGGAAATGGGGGGCTTGCACTGTGAGACGCCATTTTCCTGTGATCATGCAATTTACTCACATAATGCCCTCAGCTGAATGAGTTTCGCAAGTTTTTTAACTTACGACGTAGGTTATCCTCAGGCCATTTTATAGCCCTCATTTGCTGAGGAGCTCTTTTAGCATATGAGTCGTTTCGAGAATGGAATCCAGATCCAGCCGTCTACGTAAGAGTTCTCTCGCAACTCCCTCGTTTTCGTTGAACTCGATCATCCCTAGTCTGTAGCAGAAGCGCTTTATGGACATATCGATAACTTGGAACTTCATGTTCGTACTTTCATGCTCGGAGGTTATCATTGATACTAACGCCAATGTCTTCTGAAGGTCGGTTTGCAAGCGGAGGAAACAAAGCCGCCAATGCCGGGCGCTGGGATGTGTCCAGGCTTTACGATCTCGCGTGCCATTCTTGCGGATGCGATATCCCTGACTCGCGGTGACAGGTTTTTAACAGTGGACTTCACCCGTCAGTACTTGTCTTATTTTCACTCGGTCCCCTCCATCTGACCCTCAATTAGCATACAATCTAACATCCTGGGGATATCAGCATTGCATGATCAATAAAGACGATGGGTCATACGGTGGAATGCTCAACAGGCTCCTTTATACTCTCCTGCCGGACCAGTATCCTGCCGGCTCGACCTATGCACAATTTCCGTTCATGACGCCTGATTTCATTCGTCCTTCTATCGCTGCTCGATCACCAACTAATCTCGCATACTATGATTTCTCGAGGCCCAGTCCAGTTGTCGCAGACAATGATTGCCGCCTAGATGTTTTGTATAGGAAACGTATCTCGACGCTTACCGGAGGTGTAGATGAAGTGTTGCCGCAGGTCAGTTCCAGGGTATATTTATGCACATAATTGGAACTGAAAACGGACAGGTGCGGAAATGTATCGTAGATGAGACGCTATCTGGTGAATCATTTGCGAAGATGTTCGCAATCTTAGTGAAGTCCTTACCGACATCCACCAATCAAAATGTCAAGGTTGTTGACATTGTCAAAGATGTCATAAATCGACTGCCTATCTATTGGGCAGCAAACTTCATTGTATGTGCAAGAACCCACGGCCAAAACGCTATCATTTACGTTCGAGTCAGATTGGTTTGCCTATCACACTGTTCGACACCGTTTGGGGTGGACACACGGTAACCCAGTGGACTGAAATGTTTGCTGATGTGACTAGGTATGTGCGAGGGTCGGGTGTATTTATGGCAGAATCATGACCAACAATGTTCAGGTATATATACTTCAACGACGATCCGGTCCATGACTGGACTAAGTACCAAGCCGCACACAAGTCGACGAATGGAATCATGCACTACCTGAACAACCGACTGAAACGGTTCAGTGGTGGAACTGTATGTTTCCATGCTATTATCGAGCGATGAATATTGAATGCTAGTTCTCGCCATAGATCTCCCTTGCTGGTGCTTCCGATGTGCTGGCTGCATCGGTCATCACAAACAACGTGCAAAACGATCGATTCATTGCCAAGGTCCTCGGGAGCGCAAAACAATCCACTATTCGGACCATTGCATACAGTATCTTCGCCGAGACGGTGCCTTCTGCACTGCTATTTTCCGCTGCCATCTCTTCTGTGGTTGATTACTACGCTGCCCCTGGCCGCGAACAAGAGTTGCAGAAACTGATTCGACTGAGTATCAGTGCCACAAAGGATAATACGAATAAGGACTCGGAACTGATGGTGTTCATCGAGAATGCGCTTGCTAGGGACAGGTCTTCATCCAATTTCCATTTCATATTTGAAAGCAGCCAAGGAGCCCGAGGAGGGAAGGTGGGTCCTACATACCCCGATGATATGGGTGCCTATTCTGAAATTTCGCAGGGACCAAATGAAACAGTCCGTTGTCTACTACCCACCTATGTACAGGAGCGGATACTGATGATGCGTGCAGCCACCGCAGCCCGGACCAATCGCAGAAAAGCATGAAGTAGATATTCGTAGGCAAGGAGGGTGAGATCGTCGCTAGTCCAACTGTTATTTGGGATCACTCATGCCATTATTTCCACACAGCTTGATGTCTCGCGAACTCTTCACCAAGGTATGATGATTCTCGTTCTCCTTTAGGTGTCGTTCTGAGCTGGACATTGCTACAGCTTGCGCCCCAAGTCATCGTGGCGATCTTCAGTTTGAAAGACCTCAGTTTCTCTGATGCACCGATGGAGTTTGGTAAGATCGCATTGCATGAAACTACATTTGCAAAATTGAAATGATGACATCGTGCAGACGGGGGACTACCAGTTTCTAAAGTCATCCAGGTGCGAGAGTTGGAGTAGCCGAGATCGTGTGCACGGATTGACTGATCGTCTAGTATGTTGTTTGATGGTCAACTTGCAAGTGGTTGCATCCAAATACTGCAGGAGAGGGAGCACGGCGAGTGTAGATTTGTTCGAGTTCTGTTTTTTCTGTACGACTATTCAGGAAGGAGGACGGGACTTTTGTATTCAAGGGTCAAGCAAGTGTAGACGATTCGTTTTTTCCGTATCTAACAAGTTACTGTGCTTTAATTTATTGATTTATTGCGATTTGCGAAAGGAATTTTGGAAGTGCTCTGCATATATGTGCGGCAACGAGAACACAAAATTTTCTTGTTTCGGGCACTGTACTGCACAAAAACCGCAATAATGTTCGTCACTGCTCAGATCGTGGTCGACAGGATTCCACAGGTCCGTTGAACGTCAGCGTGCACGAGAACAGTCATACGACCCTTGTGAGGTCCATTGTGTATTCGAAAGTTTGGTATATACGGTACCGGCGATGATGGCCTTCAAGAGGCTCAATATCGATCATGAGTGATTAATGGCCCGGGGGCGGATTGTCCAGGGGTGATTCAAAGAAATCATTCGGGTTGTCTGATGCAATAGTCTACTACCCCCATACAATCCGTGATCGGGAAGGCGAGAAGTTGTGTGGTCAGCGTTGGAACTACGTGTTCGGTGCGCCGCTCGAGATCTCTGCATGAAAAAAAGAAGAAGCTGGCAGCTAGCCGCTTCTCACTCGCGTACATCTCTGCTATCGTCTGTGATGCTGCCGACTTTCCCGATCCAGGTCGGCCGTTCAGCCAACAGATAGGTTTCTGGTCCGGTTCGTCCGGTTAGACAAGCAAGTAACTCGATGCGTGTCCCTTCGATGCACTTTGGCGCCGGGTGCCGCTGGGCGGAAATCATAGGCAACACTGGGTGCGCTCGTCCTGTGGAGAGATTCTTGAATGAGATCTACGAGTGGTGGTATCAGAAAGTTGAAACGTCAATGACAGGTATTGCAATTGCTCACTTGAATGTTGATCCTGGATAGTTTGATTTCTGTGGACGATAGTGTTGACCATTTGATTGCCTTGTACTGTGGGCCGCGGATAGTAGTACTGGTCTCGATGGACCTCGTTGAAGGTTGAATGGCTGGCATCGATATGAGATGGGTTGTTTTCAAAAGAATGTTCGAGTAGGAGGCACGACGCGTCCGATATGCCAACAGCGCCTAGTTGCCATTGCAGTATGGGATGGCAAGAGCACTATGCACAGTCCCAAAAGGACTTACAGTACTAGGTGCGCACCAAAAATACAGCCAAAGAGGTCGAAATCAACTCTTGCTTAGGTGACTTCCGTCTGCAGAGTCCAGACGCGGTCTTGCCATTACTTTTGCTCCATCTCGATGTGACACAATGCAGAAAAAGTGTATTCGCACGCTGACTGGGACCGACGGTCTTCGCCACATGTTGGTCCTATTGTTTCATGGTCATTCTTTAGATCTGACAGCCGGGGCGACCTCGTGTATCCGTCCGAAATCGATCGCGGACCATGGACCTCGACCTGATCTTATCTACAGTCCTGTGTGCAGCGTGACTCGGAAGTGGATAGCGTAAAGCGCGAAAGCGACTCGGAGGGCAAATCTTATGGCGGCTAATAGTTTTCCCAGGAGTCAGGGAGTCGCTTCCCATCCCAAGTATCGGGACCTCAGCAAGCAAATACCATCATGAGAGTGCAACAGGAATCAGACGAGATGAACATCGTTGCTGGTACGCTCGGACACGTGATTCTCAGTGATACCGTCGAGTCGCAGCACAAAATGATCGAGTCTGTCCTTCAACGGGGCAAGACTCGAACCAGCTTGGTTAAACGTTCAAATACGCTGTCACAGACCAATATGTTCTACAAGACGGTGAAGGAGTATGTATGTGCCTCTATGCATTTTGATCACCACTCGATTGACAGCTCATATAACAAAATTCTTGTATCACTGTGGACTTTTCGTACGTATTCTCATCATAAACGCAAATGTGACTTTCTTAAAGCTTTGCTAGTCTCCATCTCCAGCCTGAGGTACAAGTTATAGGGTATTTGCTCGCGTTTCCACTTATTTCATTCGGTTGTGTCCCGGGCCGGCACGAGGATTCCATTCCATTGATTTGCCGCACAACGATGTGTGGCATGCATTTTTCAAAGTTCAACTTGACTGCAAACTCCCATCAATGCAGCAAACTCAATCCAAGCGTGTTCGCGGACGCGGGACAACGCTGCAATCTGTACTGCAGTCACTACTCGCTCGAGTGCAATCCAGCATAAATAATACCACGTCGCTCACACACCTCTCCGGTAGGAGCATACATGAACTCGAGCAAATCGTTCATCGTGGCCCGCTCATTACTCTCGATGACTTGGTGAGTTATCCGCATCGTCCTCGCAAATATTATGTCGCTCATTTCGAGCAGCCGGCGTTTGCAGACGCCATAGACAACCTCAGTGGCACAATCAATGACAGGGAGTTTCTTGTAAGTATTAGACATAGTCGTATATTTATACTCTCATGCTGCGATTTAGCTCGAGAAAGTCTTGATGTTGATGGCGCGCCTTCCCGATGATTCAGCATTCGGAAAAATAGCACAGCAACAAGTCATTAGTCTATGTACGTTTGTTGATTCTCTGCTTCAGTGATATTCATTCATGTGTCGTAGTATACAAGGACCTCCCCCATCCCCCCACCGGATTTCTTTCCACCTTCCACAATAGCCCATCAACCATTGAGAAACAACCCACTGTCTCGTATGCGTTCCGCAGTGCGGATGGATCCAACTACAATGTCCTTTTGCCGTCTCTCGGCCAGGCCGGTCAGCCATACGCACGATCTGTGCCCTCTACTCATGTCCCGACCATTCCATCTCTTCCCGACCCGGGTGTAGTGTTCGATAGTCTCCTATGTCGCCCTGATGACACCTTTATTCCCCACCCTAGTGGCTTGTCGAGTTTGTTTTTCGCATTTGCAGACCTCATCATTCACAGCATCTTCAATACGAATACGCTGGATTGGACAATCAACGACGCAAGTAGCTATCTTGACTTGAACATTGTCTACGGGAGTAGTGAACAGCAACTTGACGCTATACGTAAGAAAGATGGTACCGGCAAGATCTGGAACGATGCTTTCGCGGATTCCCGGCTACTGTTTATGCCTCCCTCTGTATGCGCACTCGCCGTGCTTTTCAGTCGTCATCACAACGTGCGTTCTTTACTCAATTATCGATTTGTGCGTGCATCGATCTTGCCACAGTATATTGCACAGAAAATCCTGGAGCTTAACGAACGCGGCTCCTTCACCTCACCTCCGCCGGACGAGGAGACATCCCGACTTGCTCAAGATGACGAAATTTTCCATAGAGCAAGGATGGTCAATACTACATTCTTCATGCAGATGATCCTCGCGGATTATGTTGGTGCCATCTTGGGGCTCGCGAGGGATGGCCTGACCTGGCGCCTCGACCCACTTGGGGTAAGTGGTCGTCTTATTGCGCAGGATAGACGATCATCTCGGCATTAACCTAACAGTGTTTTCGCGAATCCGACCATCGTGTGTCTCCTCGGGGAGAAGGAAATGCTGTTTCAATAGAGTTCAATTTACTCTATCGTTGGCACGCTACCATCTGCCAAAAAGATGAGAAATGGTTGAACGGATTGTTTGAGAAGCTCTTTCAGGGCCGAGACCCGAAAGAGGTGGGCTGTCATTTTGTTTCCTGTGTTAAAACCTTGACGCATGTTTCTCGCAGGTGACTGTCGAAGACTTTAGAAAGGTGGTCCGGGAAAAAATAGTGCCATCTGGTAACCCGAAGAGTTGGACATTTGACGGGTATGTTTTACAATCCATGTACTTTATTCAGTTTCGTGATTCGGTGTGCTGCTAGACTGGAACGTGGTTCTGACGGCAGTTTCTCTGACAACGATCTCGCCCGCATTTTGCAAGATGCAACGGAACAACGTGCTGGTGCATTTCGTGCCAGAGGTTGCTCCCCTGTAATGAAAGTGGTCGAGATCTTGGCTATCGAGCAGGGAAGGAAATGGGGAGTTTGCACTGTAAGGAACCATTGTCCTGTGATCGTGCAATTTACTCAATACCCTTACGTAGCTCAACGAGTTTCGCAAATTTATTGGTTTACGACGTGGGTCGTCTCAAGCTATACTATGATTCCCGTTAACTCGGGATTCTTTCAGCATACGAGTCATTTCGAGAATGGAATCCGGACCCCACCATCTATGTACGAGTTGTTTTGCAAACTCCTCATTTTCGTTTACTCATTCGTGTGCAGTCTGCAGCAGAAGCTCTTTATGGATGTATCGATAATTTGGAACTTCATGTTCGTGTGCTCAGAGTCCATCATCGTTACTAGCACTAACACTGAACTCTTGAAGGTCGGTTTGCAAGCCGAGGAAACCAAGCCCCCCATTCCAGGTGCTGGGTTGTGCCCCGGGTATACTATCTCACGCGCTATCCTTGCGGATGCCGTATGTTTGACTCGTGGTGACCGATTTTTAACAGTGGACTTCACCCGTCAGTATTTGTATTTTTTTCCCATTCTATTCGTTATTTCTAATGCTTGTTTAGCATACAATCTAACATCCTGGGGGTACCAGTACTGTATGGTTAACAGCGCCGATGGATCATACGGAGGAATGCTTAGCAAGTTCTTCTTTGTTCTCTTGCCGGACCAATATCCTGTCGGCTCGATCTATGGTCATTTTCCGCTCCTGACACCGGATTTCATGCGTTCTTGTATCGATTCTCGGTCAGCGAACTGTCTCGCGTACTACGATTTCTCGAGGCCAGGTCAGGTCGGAGACAATGATCGCCGACTAATCATCTTGTATAGGAAACGTTTATTGAGACTTACTAGCGGTAACGAAGCAGCTCTAGAGAAGGTCGGTTGCAGACTATATCTATGCAGGTAAATGGGGCTGAAACAGATAGGTGCGGAAATGCATCGTGGATGAGACGCTTGCCGGCATGTCCTTCGTGAAGACGTTCACAACTATGATGAAAAGCGCATCTAAATCAGGGAGTCATCATACCAAAGTTGTAGACATCATCAAGGATGTCATTAATCGGTTACCTGTGTGTTGGGCAGCAAACTTTGTGGTAAGTGCAACGATCAACGGCACAAACCCTATCATTTACAGTCGACCAGCTTGGCTTGCCAATCACTGTGTCTGACATCGTTTGGGGGGGACACACGGTAGCGCGGTGGTCCGAACTTTTTGCCGATGTGACCAGGTAAGAGGTTCGGGTTG
>JBBPNU010000995.1:0-11639 GCA_038091055.1 Leccinum angustisporum
TATCTGAAGAGGTCAAAACTAACGCAGAATTCCCCGAGTTCGTTTCCGTTTCCGTTTCTGGTTTTGCACCTCACAGTTCATCAGGGTCTGGCAACACTTGCAAGAGACCAATGCACTACCAAAGGGCGCAGATATGGCCAAGTGGGAGTCCGAATTCAGTCAACTCATGTCCGCCCAGCGCGAAGAATTAGATCAAGATTATAGTGGGGCTATGCAGAATGCATGGGAAGGTGGTCTAGGTGATTACACTAATAGTGTGAATCCCAAGTTTGATGAAGTTGGGTACCCAATTCTGGGTGAATATGTCTTTGGTGAGGCTCACCCTACATCTTTTTGCGTGATAGTGTTGAGAGTTTGTCTCAGAGCAAAACAACCCATTTTTGCAACCCTCCGCATCCGTCCGTTCCCCACTTAGCGAGGCGAAGGCGCTTTTGGAACGCAATGGGTCATTGTCGGAGGCTGCGCTCTTGTTAGAGGCTGCCATACAAACAGGTGAACTTGGTGAACATGGATATGAGGCCTGGATACTTTTGGGAGAGACCAGAAGCATGGATGAGCGTGAGGAGCAGGGCATGCGTGCCCTGATGGAAGGAGTACGGATGGCGGACGCAGCTGGTGCAGATGGGGTGGGCATGCTGGTAGGCAACTTGTTCCTCCAAGTGCTGATGGGCTGGTGGAGGTTCACCGATTTTTTTCCAGTCGCTTGCGATATCGTTTACTAACGAGTCGTATGACCGGGCATCATACCACATGCTCTGGCGCTGGTTGCATGCACGGTTTCCGACGTTCCCGATACACGATGACGTCGAGAAGGCCGTCCGATCCAATGCAACATGGGACTCCCATCCTCGTCTGACTGAACTATTTATGGCACTGGCAAGACAACAGTACGATCAAGGCATCGTTGATCCTGACGTCCAAGTGGGGCTCGGGGTTCTGTTTTACAACAAAGGGGAGTACGATCGCGCCAAGGATTGCTTTGAGAGTGCGTTGTCTCAACGTCCTCAGGTGGGTTTCGTGTATATTTTTCAAGTGTCTCGAATAACATTGTGCCTCGTTCACAGGATTATCTCTTGTGGAATCGGTTTGGTTCGTCTTTGTCTAATGGAAATAAGCCAGAAGAGGCTCTGGGTGCCTACAGGGAAGCACTCAATCTCCGCCCAACGTACACGCGTGCGATCTATAATGTTGGAGTTGCCTGTGCGTAAAACGAAGTTGGTTTCTCGAACAATATTGATGGTTATTGTACAGGTCTTAACATCGGTGCGCACAAAGAGGCCGCAGAGCATTTCCTTAGTGCCCTGGAACTGCAGGAGTCGACGGGAGATAGACAAACCAGCGATCAGCTCTGGTCCACTCTGAGACGCGCATTTTTGCAGTTGGTGAGTTGATCCGCGTTGACGCTACCTCCTCCCTAATCGCATCTGTCGAAAAGGATCGCACCGACCTAGCAGAGTTGGCTAAACCCGAGAGTCACTCCTCGCCCAATGTTTTCCGGCAGCATGGATTTGATTTCTAAATGACAGCCCTAGTTGGGGGTATGGGCTTGCTGTATCCTTAGTTGACCCTTCTGTATCTCAATGATTTAGAGGTGATGATTGACGTAAATCAATCCCAGTTTGAGATGCCAAATGGAATCATGTGGCAGGATGTATAACTGCGACGCGACAACGAGACACGTATGCTTCGCGACAAGTAAGACTCACAGTAACAAGTTTGTATTCGACGCTTACACGGCACCAATCCGTCCAACGTCTCGGTAGACCCACGCATTTGATGCACGTGGAATCATCGAGTCATGCCAGCCAGGGAACTACTGTGCATCACGAGGTATTATGCATCAGTATGCCATGCATTGGGATGCGCGTTGGGTTGGGCACTTTTGCCTTTTCCCCCTGAATTCCTTTGTTGGAGGGTAACGGAGAACAAGTGTTTGTGACGAAGACAGGGTGGTGGAAAAGCTGAGTGATATTATGGGAGAGAGATATCTCGACGACGAGGCGAAGGAGACGACCGGGAGTCGCAATGATACTTGATCCGAGTGAACGTTGAATGTGGAATGAGGACTAGTAGAGAAATGATGCACTGACACATCTGGGTTTGCGCTGATCATCTTGAATTGGTCGTCCATGGCTTCACCCCCGACGATCAGACCTCTGGCTAGTGTCTCTCCCGGACCATTTTAGATTTATCGTGGGCAGCGCCAGTATGCGGGACAGCATCGAATTTCCAGCCCTTGACAAGGATTTGACGACTTTGAGGGGCGCAGCAAACACGCCCTTTGAGACACCACCAAAATCTCACTTTGGTAAAGCGTGATAAGGTATTCTGCATTATGAGAGTCTACGGTAATGAGTGGTTGGACAACTTTTGGAGGTGACAAGGCAAACGCGATCACTGTCTCGTAACTTCACGCCTTCTTCGTGAACATCAACGCCAGGTCCTATTACCAGCGGAAATTAGAGTAAGCAGTGTGTAAATTGCGTGTGGTCTCTTACGACAACAAGGGAAGACATGCTCAAACGTCGGTGACGCAACTGCATTTCAGCATCAACGTCCTTCCCATGAATAGCTTGATGTAGTGTGCATGGGCCCTCCTTTGCCTAGAACCGTTATCTCCAATTTAGAGATTGTGGATGCTTCAAAAACTGGAAACTCACTGAATGCAGGTCATCCATTGAAAGTGGACTGAGGTATTGTTCATCGCCCCACGTGGTGGAGGCCTGTTTGACGTAGATCACGACAATCACTCCCAGCCCATCAAAAAGTGAAAGGAAAAAAAGTGTCTCACCACAACCCTCTCACGAGTTGATGGTTTCACTCTTGGGTAAGGATGAAAGCGTAAGAGGTACGAAGAACGGTAAGATGGGAGTCGCCCAGGATCCATTGAACGAAGAAAGCAGAGGGGGAAGAGAGATAGAAGGATGAAGCTTGAAGGAAAGCCCAGCTTTCACGGGAGTAGGTCAAGCTATGAAAACAAGAGAGAGGCAGGGAAAAAAATTAACACGCGTTTGAGTTGAACTCAGACCCCGCATCCCGCCAGGGTATTGTGACGGCAAGGTATAGGAACTCGGTTTGTCACGACCACTGCGTCATTTTGCCTCCGCAGAAGAATGTCAACAAGCAACCGCGCGTCATCGTAGGGCTGCTTGTTGGCAGGTTTCTGACAAGCTTCCACGAACAAAAGGTAATTCTTGACCTTCAACGCCCTAGATTGACGAGGGACTTGAACCTGGCGAACACCACTCGCTGGAAGAAAAGACCATTGTATGCATCTCGCAATGGGTCAGAAACGTTCACAAAGGGATTCGGTGATCGAGTGATCGAGCCATCCAGCAGCCGAACGGTGCGTTCCAATTCCAAACACCTGTACAACATTTAAATACTGATCTCCGTGAACCTAATAGCCCAGGGAGCGGAACATACCGCAGGTGGGAAGTTGATGCGTGACAGTGTCACAGACAGGGGCATACGTCATGTCACGGTGGATACTACGCGCAGGCAAGTTGTTCAACAAGACCACCATAATCCGAATGTGCAGCTTAACGTGTGCCCGTCAAGCTCTTCAAAAAAATCAGCAAGGCGTTTGTGTGAGGTAGTATGACTGCGAGACCGCAATGCTCGCCATGTCTATCTGAAATAATAGGGGTGATTCGACATCCCATTGACAGTGCGACTTGCCGCCAACGGCACATGGTCCATCAACCAGATATCCCCCCGCCGTATGAATGTATTGGAGTGATTCAAGACACTCACCCAATAGTTTGACATGGCTTGGCATCGTGCCCTGCCCCCCACATTCCCATACGGGTGGTGATCAGAACGCTTGGGAAGCCGCAACTGGCGCGAGCGTGGCCATGGCCCATCAGTAAGTGTCGAAACGAAAAATATATGTGCATGACTTGCTGCGATCAAGAATGTGGAAATTTTCACCGTACGGTTGCTTTGCCAAAAATTCCTCAAGACGATCCACCCTCGATCTGTTGACCCCGTGGATTTTTCGCCATGCACGGAGACCGACTAGCGTGGTACGCGTCGAAGCCAACGAGTGTGGTGCTTTTCAAGACGGTGAGCGCTTTCTGGTTCCGGCAATATTTGTCGAACCACAATGATTATGGGCGGAAGAGCCGTGCGATTTTGTGCCTCACAAAAGCGCCGTCTTTTGAGCGAGGGGAAGCGGACAAGAACGACTCGCTGAGGGAGTTGTCAACAGACGGTTGAGTTCTGCCCTGGCAAGCACAACTCCGCTCAATGTGTTCCCCTTCAAAGAAGAAATTCCACATTGCCACAATATTTGTGGGTCGTAAGGCTTCGGGCTACTCAACTTTGGCATCCTCGTTGAACCTCAGCGGCGCCAAATTCCAGATGCGAGTTGTTGGGCACCACCATCAGTTCAATTCCCCCTGCGACAAGCTCCTTCGAATGACCTCCACTTCCACTAGTCAGCTGGAGACACAATAGCGTCTCTGGCAGCAAGACCCCTCCCAACCCTGCCTCGTCGGCTCTCGGTGTCCGACAGATTAATTTTATTAAAAAGACGCTCAAATTTTTGGATGTCGCTGTCAGTCCATCGAGAACTTGGTCAACATCACTCTATAGACCTAACTACTCCGTCACTCCAGACCAATTCTTCCCATGCACGGAACGGACACCCTCCTCCCAATGCACCACCGCCAACCATCACCGCCGCAGTCCAAGCTTCCAGCTCCCTCAAGCCACGTCGGGTTTTGCGCTTGGCGCAAGAAATAAATTTGACGTGGATTCAAGAGTTTCCGCGGTGGACGCCATTTTTTGGCGCGCAGGTCGATGAGCTGTGCACTTTGGAATGTCGGTGGAACGACGAGATTCCATTGTCAGGTTCAGCATTCCCGCGAACGCCCCAGCTTTACAGGACTGCACTTCATAATGACCTTACCCATCCCATGGTACTTTGTGTAAGTAACGCTGCGTTCCAACGGCTGACTAGGACTGACGATGTCGTATCACTGCAAGACCAGATCGGGTTCATCGCCTCGCCTCTCGTTTCCTTCGTGGCAATGTATCTCAGACTCGGTTGCCTTGCCTCGAACCCGACCTTGGTGCGTGTCTATCCAGGAATGGGGGTTAAACGTTAAACACTGGTATGCAATGCGATACCGTCAGTTATGCATGGACACCGCCGGATTAGCGTGGATATCCGGGGGTAAATCCGATGGACGCGTCAAAGAGTAGATGGACGAACATGTCGCAACAACGATTACCTGATGGGCGTCGTAGCAACATCATATCTGTTATCGTGTATTACATCAAGCTCCGCAGCATAGAAGAGCCTCGGCCTCGATTTGTTCGTTACATACTACGAATCCCACTGGACCGTTTGCAGCGCGACATAAACGTTGCCTTGGCCCGGGTAAGGTTTTTTTTTTCACATAAACTCTGTATAATCATCCACCAATCATAACAAGTCGTGGAAAATCAAGTCAGAACCGCTCGGACTACCCAAGCAGATACAACAGTCCGGGCCCCGCTAAGATTAATGCCGCTAAGTTGGTACTAATACTAGGAGCACGTGGTATCAACCGTATCATCGATCGCGTGATTAGTAATACTTACTAATCGGGGAGGCTGCAAACAAACCAGTCGGAATTTGGTCGGAATAATGTAGGTCGTTTGCGGTGTTTGCGCTCGTCGGACAAAACCCCCACAGTACTGTCGTGCACTGGCAGTCGGGGATCGCGTCACTATATCTAACCCGAAATCTTCGGTGATGCATTTCGCCATTCAAAATTCCCATCATCCACTTCATGCTGGTATGCAACTTGTACCAGTACTATATGTCCGTCAATTGTCCGTCAATCTCCCGATGCTTGTCGCTTTCTGTGGAACCGTCGCAGGGGCGGAATGCTCGTCGAAACACGTACGGTATGACTCGGCGGTCGGGCTTGCCTGACCATTCCACGGCGGACTGCCACATTATGCTTGCATTGTACAATAATTTCATACAGCAAAAGAGAACCTGCCCAACAGTGTATTATTAGAATGTTGCAGAATGCACTTGTATTGGATAAATGCGTCCAGCCGAAGTGTTATTTTGATGCAAGTGATACAACTTGAAAATGCACTGCGAGGGAATTCAAGTTATTGCATGCAAACGTACTTATCTTGAGTCAGTGAATTCTTGGTGCATTCGGCACGATCATGTGGTGGGAAGTCGCCAGGAATCGGACTTGCCACGAAATCTATTGCAGAAATAGATCTCACATGCTACTACTTACATACTTACCACATGCACTGGGTTAACATGCACAATGCACATGGAGGTTTCAAGTCGCCTATCGATCACTTGGCACATTTTGACCGCATCATATGGCCCGGATTGATAGTTTCAACTCGTAGGCCTCACTGCCTCAGGCTGGACTGGACTTCAGAGAATTTGAGAGTTAAAACACGCTGTATGGCCGCACGGGAAGCCGCGGCGGCTCTGGCGGGAAGAAAACATGACATGTCGCATCTAATTAATCTAGGGTGGTCATGGGTTCCTCTTGCGAATCGACTCCGGACCGTTAGCCTGGCCAGCTGGGCGATATTATAAGTACCTCACCAGACGCTCCACCCCTTCAAGTTCGAGTGTCGCACCGCAACAATCATGTCCGGCGTCGAGATGTAAGTTCCCAATCTGTTCGCTCCAGATCAATGATCATCCAACTTCGGGCGATTTGCCACTAGCCATACCGTTTCCAAACCTCAGGGAACTTCCAGCAATGTCAAGCTCAACAAGTTCTCTTCTCAGTTGACGCAGGACAAGGTGAGCCTACTGTGTGTTCGAGGACGGACTACTAACAAATCGGTACAAGCTTCGAGGTGGAGCTCAAGCCATG
Source organism: Leccinum angustisporum (assembly GCA_038091055.1). Taxonomy (NCBI): domain Eukaryota; kingdom Fungi; phylum Basidiomycota; class Agaricomycetes; order Boletales; family Boletaceae; genus Leccinum; species Leccinum angustisporum. The sequence continues at coordinate 6,858 of JBBPNU010000995.1, forward strand.
CGTTCGTAGTGTTCATCTCTCCCGGGTGGTATATTCTAATGCATTGCCTACAGTCTACGCCACTGGGTTGACCGAGGACGATATGAACAAGCCTCAGGTATGAGTGTACTTCCAAAGTTCAGACCGTATGGCCCAACTTTCCCTGGTAGATCGGCATCTCTCCGGTTTGGTGGGAGGGTGAGTGTGGATCGTTTTTGTCCCGAGGGGTCACCTGAATACTGCCAAGGCAATCCATGCAATATGCATCTCGTGAGCTCAATCAACTCAACTTCATTCCCAAATCGGGCTGATTTTCCCGCAAAAAGCTGGATCTTGCGAAGAAGATCAAGGAGGGTTGCAAGGAGGAAGGCCTCGTTGGCTTGCTCTTCAACACCATCGGTGTCAGGTCTGTAGTTACACTAGTCTCATGATGATGATGATGATGAACTTAACGTGATTTTCAGCGACGCAATCACGATGGGTACCGACGGTACGTTCCGTGACTTTCTGTGGAATGTATTTTCGTCATCCCTGTCTTTACAGGAATGCGTTACTCGTACGTGTTTGCTGAGTGACTATGGCTAGATAGGGGCTATTGGTTGACGAGCGACTTTATAGGCTGCCCAGTCGTGACCTGATTGCGGACTCCATTGAGGCGGTGAGTGACCTGCAGCCTGAGCCTGAGAAAACAAGATGTGTCTAATAATATTAATGAATCAAGGTCACTTTGGTGAGTTAAACGATATTCCTGTGGTGGCGCTGCCCCGCAAACATGATTTACCTACCTTGCTATAAGGCACAACATTATGATGGCAACATCTCAGTCCCTGGATGCGACAAGAATATGCCCGGTGTTTTGTTAGCTGCCGCCCGTCACAATCGCCCCACAATAATTGTATATGGTGGAACAATTGCAGTGGGCACTCGCCATGTTGATTGCCCCGCGATGGGGTACAAGAAGGGTGACACTGTCAACATCTCAGACGCCTTTGAGTCATACGGTACGATATGTTCGTTCCATGTTTCTTTCTTGTGATTGAGTATTATCAGGTGCTTATGCAGTTGGTCTTATCAACGACGAGGAACGTCTTGATGTGATCAAGCATTCCTGTCCTGGTGCAGGTGCTTGTGGTGGGATGTATACGTGAGTCGATGCATCTCGGTGTTTTCCTTGATTGTGAGCCTTTATATGATGGTGTAGAGCAAACACCATGAGCTCTGCTCTCGAAGTTTTGGGGATGTCATTGCCGTATTCCTCTAGTACGCCAGCAACTGATCCAGGTAAGTCGAGATTCCCAAGTCGAAGAAGGTGACTCATCTGTCATTTTCAGGGAAAATCCAGGAGTGTTTCAGGGCCGCAAAGTATTTGAAACGTTTACTGGAGTTGGACTTGAAGCCCAGGGACATTCTGACTCGTCAGTCGTTCTTGAACGCAATTACGATCGTCAACATACTTGGGGGATCGACCAATGCAGTATATCTTTCGAATTTCTCTATTCCAGAACCATATTTCTGAAACATTACTGGAAGGTGCTCCACTTGCTCGCGATGGCACGAGCCGCCGACGTGCCTCTTACCATCGATGACTTCCAGGAAGTTTCTGACAAGACACCCTACATTGCTGATCTCAAGTATGCATCCGACTTTGTCTGTTAAATCCCCGGAACTAACTGTACTCCAGGCCTTCTGGAAAGTACTACATGGAAGACCTGCACAAGATTGGTGGAATCCCGGCCCTGCTGAAGTATCTTCTTAAGCGCACCAATCTGATCGATGGTAGTCAGATGACTGTTACGGGAAAAACCCTTGCAGAGAACCTCGAAGATGTTGCAGAAATAGAATTTGAAACACAGGACCTCATTAAGAGGGTAGAGAACCCGATCAAACCCACGGGCCACTTGACAATTCTGCGAGGAAACCTGGCGCCTGGAACGGCTGTTGCAAAATTGACTGGTAAAGAAGGCTTAAGATTCGAGGTACGTCTTTCCCCGTTCTGTAAGAGTCAAACATCTGAGAGATGTGATAGGGTGTCGCCAGATGTTTCGACAGGTAGAGTACATATGACCCCGGGGTCAAGAGTGAAACTTAAATTTGTCATTAGTTTGCTGGACTTCTACCCTTCTCTGGAAAGAGGAGAAATCAAACCAGGCACTGTCCTCATCTTCAGATACCAAGGCCCGAAGGGTGCACCTGGGATGCCCGAGGTTCGTTATTTGGTCTACCTACTCTGCATATAGCTGACATTTCTTTGGTAGATGTTGGGTAAATTCGGGAGTGACTCACCTCGATCATTTTCTTATTGAACTCGATTGCAGGTCCGACCGCTGCTTTGATTGGGGCTGGTCTCGGTAACTCGACTGCTCTTATTACTGACGGACGTTTCTCGGGGGCATCTAGGGGATTCATCATTGGTGTGCAGCATTTGAGCTTCGAGCAGTGTTCTAGGCATTCAATTCTACCCCCTTTCCAGGTCACGTTGTCCCAGAAGCCAACTTGGGTGGCCCCATTGCTCTAGTCAAAGACGGTGATCGCATCATCATCGATTCTGCGTCGCGAACCATCAACTGGCTGGTGGAAGAGAATGAGCAAACGGCACGCCGGAGGGAATGGGAGAACTCGGGTAAGAGTGCCTTGAAAGTAAAGAGAGGAATTCTGTACCGGTATGCAAGGGACGTCGCGGTGAGTGGTGTTCGCTCGCATGTCACATTGTCGCGTTGCTGACACCGGTCGCGTTTAAAGCCGGCCAGCGAAGGCGCGTACTGCGACTGATGTCCCCAAAGGCTGCTCGTGTGTTGTGTGTATGCATAGGTCATTCATGTATAACAGTACTATCCTGAGAGTAAAATTCCTGAGTTTGACGACATTTCGCGAGTCGGAGTGCATTCACGAGATGTCACACACCATCACCACGACCGCTTCGTATGTCCTCAACAAGTACTCGCGTTCTTACCCATCTACGTCCTCGTCTGGTTCTCAGGCTCCAGTCGACTCTGAATGGCAGCATTTTACGAACCCGGTCATGAGGATCATTCTCGAGGCCAAGAAATCCCCTTCCGGGCAACTGGTCTCTATGCGCCTGAGGATCATGTGGAACTTACACACAGAGTCCAGCGAAGTGTCTATGGATCAGAGAGAAGTTGTATTCGTGAGCGACCACTCAGATTGTTGATGGATGTGTTTCATAGACGGTCCCTCTCACGCTGTTCGTCTTAGGAAGATTTGGAATTGCTGTCATTTTCGTCTTTGCCAGCGTTTCAACCGCCCATAACTTCATCAGACCAGAGCCTTCCACTGAAGGCAGTGTATCGCGATGCAGTAGTCGGAATCCGCTACCTGCACCCGAGGATAATTCCTCTTGGTTCTCCTCCAGCAAGTCATCATGCGGGTAACGGCTCGTGTTTACTACTGACCATTTATCTTTCAGACATACCGTCGCTTCCAAGTGACGTTCAAGGACGCACAAGATGCCTCACGATTCATCGATGCCATCAAGTCCGTTTGTCCCTGCAAGGCGAATGCTCATTCGATTCAACTCAATCGACACCCTACAATGCTTTCGACCGCATTGACACGTGCCGTGACGACTGTGTCTGGTGCACAATCCGCTGGACTGACAGAGCGTCAGAGTGTCACCTCGGCACCTAGGCCACTGGTCCGGTCATCCACGCTATCCCGCCCTCCGGAGAACCCACCCGTTTTTACTACCGCACCTCCCTCTGTGGCGACGAACCTGTCCTCAGACGACAGTGCCTTTGTGACGTGCTCCGAGACGTCACACAGAACGAGCACGCCAGCGAACCCTGAGAGGGACGGCCAACCGAGATCCCGTGGTGCTCGAGGCCCTGTTCACGGTTCCGTGCCCAATTCGTCGCAGTCGTCAGACCAAAGTTCAACGATGCCTCCACCTCCTGTACCGCGACGTGTAACGCACTCTGCCGATGTAGTGCCCCAGGAGCCATCAAAAGCGGCAACTGCGGACGACGAGAGATCACAGATTCTTGGCTCTCTGAGCAAGCATCCCTCTCTGTACGAACTGTCTCGAACTGATCTGGAACTCCTCGTTAGCCAGGTCATACGAGAAGAAGGTTTTCGTCATCTGGTAACATTGGAACGTGTCATGGCAGATACTGCGCAACTCACGTTGCTATTCCCTAGCTCGAGTCTCTCGATTCGTTGTGGAGTGTCAAGGGACTCCTCGGTCGTTGACCCACGTTGTACTGTGCAATACATTCATCATGACTATGAATATGCTTTACAATATTTGTAACAGAATCTTCTATTCGCAAGCTAGCTTTCACGCGAGGCAGAAGGCAGACCCTCTGATGCTTCGAGGGACGTGCCAGAGATTTGCAACTCGTGAACACTCTCAAGACCTACACCGCGAAGGATTCGGCCGATCCCTTCCTTTTTCATGGTCTCTAGTTCTGTCTCGCTCTTGGCAAGAAGCATGCCTGCGAAGCCGAGTGAATTGACGCCGATCGGTTCTTCTGTCTCTCCGACCTTGTATGCCTCCTGGCGTCGAGGTATTAGATGCATGTGTTCCAAAGTAAGGATGACGTTATAAGCAAGGGAACCGGAAGGATAGTCGGGGTCATGTCGCACGGTCGATATGACCAAGTCGAGCAGCAACAAGAAGGGGGGGAAGAGTGTTTCGCGAAGGTCATCCATGGAAATGTTTCCGGAAAGAGGGGGGAGGCGGAACACATGATTGGCATAAGGTAGAGAAGAGATCGCGAACGGCTTCCCTATACGCGTTTCCTTCAGTTTCTCGTCATCACTGTACCAAAAGTCAGTTACCGGGAG
>JBBPNU010000996.1:0-11632 GCA_038091055.1 Leccinum angustisporum
CCCATTCTTCGCGCGGTGCGACAACCAGCGAGTCCTCGAGGTTAGCGGCCGTTACGCTACGCCTAGCGTTAGCAAGCAATAAGTCAGTGTGTGTGGATCCTTCTTTACCTTCATCAGGAACTTGGGGTTTTTTCTGACTCAACTGATGGTGACTGACAGTGACTGAAATGACTGACATCAGCTATATCAGAAACATCAGAACAGTCAGAGTGTCAGATCAAATCAGTAAATCAGTGGAATGCTTACTGACAGCAGTCTTTCAGTCTTTCAGTCTTTCATACCTTCTGTAAACTCAGGTTTTAATTTTGTCACACACTTCAGTTACTCATTTGATGTCATATACTCATTACATTAGAATGTAATGTTGTCAGTTGAATCAACTTCACACTGATTGGTTAATTCATTCATCAAGTATATGCCATGCATTCATCTCAACAGAAATACAGCTTTCCAGTCATTACATATGTTCAATATATCATGCATTCAGGTGGTAATTGTCTACTAGCAGCTCAGTTAAATCAGGTTCACATTTGTTGATCAATTCATCCATTCAGTACATGTCATGAATTCATTCAATCAGAGGTACAGATTCTAAGCCACTATATATATTCAGTGTATCATTCATTCAGGAAGCAACTGTCTACCAGCAGCTCAGTTAAGCCAGATTCACATTGATTAGTTGATCCATTCATTAAGTATATGTCATGAATTCATTCAATCAGAGGTACAGATTTCAAGCCACTATATATATTCAGTGTATCATTCATTCAGGAAGCAACTGTCTACCAGCAGCTCAGTTAAGCCAGATTCACATTGATTAGTTGATCTATTCATTAAGTATATGTCATGAATTCATTCAATCAAATGTGCAGATTTCCAGTCATAACATATATTCAATATATCATTCATTTAGGAAGCAAGTATTTAATATTATCTCAGGTATATAGAGGCTCAGATTTGCAAGAAGTTCATCATCACAGCCTATCATCTATATTCACACAACCAGAGGTACAGATTTTCAGTCATTACATATATTCAGTGTGCCTATTCATTCAGGAAGATGTATCCAACAGTAGCTCAGTGATGTAGAGACCCAGATTTGTAAGTAATTCATCAATACAGCCTATAAGTTTATCACCATCTAATCATTTCCAGTCTGTGAGTTTCTCAACTGTCTCATCCAGCAATCATAACAGAATAACACATCATAAGTCCATTAAGTAGGTAACATGATTTACTACTACTCTGAATCAGGCTCATAACCGACTGCTCTTCCTGACTTGATCCCCATCCTAGAAACAGCCTGCTCTAAGTTTGAAATACCTTTGTGTACCCCAATATACTCAGCTGCCTCTGTCAACAAATTCCGCCACTTTCTATCTGAGAGATTCTCAGCTGACTCTAAAATTTCATTAGTGATGGACATCCATAGTTTCCCTGAGAACCTCCTGTAGGACTTCATAACCGGTGCCACATAATGGCCAGAGTCCCAGCGATGAAAGGCTCTCTCAACCTACACAATGAGTAAGCAGAGACATACAATTAGTTGTACACATACTGCGACAGTTGAAAGGGACAGTGCAGAACATGGCCACCTTCTGTTCCTTGTATGTTCCGGCACAATCTGGGTGGTTGAGAGAACAAATGCGAAGGTTTCGAGTATACATTCATGCAAAAACAAGCCTTTCCCGGTCTATGGATATGATTAGTAGCATAACCAACAAAGATTTTCAACGTACTGGATTTTCTGGATCCGTCTCATCATCAATCTCCCTCCACATATAAGGATAGATCTTGGGGACAATGGGAAACTTGCGTCCATTGGGATACAGGACTTCCTCGGGGACAGGGACTGCCCAAGCAACATAGTCAGCTCGATTCTTTGCGATCATAAATTGCTCGTATCGATCAAAGAAACCTTTGACTGCTCTTTCGGCAGCCTCAGCTAAGTCCCCTCGCCAGTCATATGTCTTTTGCTTCAACTGTCACAAAGAATGTTAGTGGAAGAAAGACGACACAGAAGAGATAACATACGAGAGCATAAACCGGCTCGCCTCGAAGGGCAACCGTATGCTCAATCTTCATCAGATGGTCCCAGATTGCTTGGGCACGTGCAACGTGAGCATCATGCTGCAGGTCCCATATATTGTCAATGGTTGATATGTATACCAGCCAACGAGGAAAGAAAACATCCCGAAACCTTGCGAGGCTTTTAGGGAAACCAGGAAGGTCTTCGTTAATATACTTCTTCGCCCGATGGCCTTTGCGCCTTTCCGTCCGCACGTCGAGGGCTGGCTCACTCTCGTCACTCTCATCTCTATCACAGTCACTGTTGTTGACAGGTCCCCGACGGCCACTTTGTGTGGAGCTGGTTGCTCCAGGCATTACTTGTTGTGATGGTTTACGACTCAATACAAACGGGAGGCGCTGCGAGGATCTGACGGCAGGCTGCAGCGAAGCTTAATTTAGTAGTACGTGACAATCTAATGTCATCAGGGCTTACTGGCGGCACGTCCAAAGCCTTATTGGGGTTCTTAAACATTGTTGGCTTGACCTTCGGATTGCCGTCCGATGACTTGACATTAGAACGTGGTCTGGACGGAGGCTTGCCAGTGGTGACCAACGAAGACGGGGACGGTCTCGGCTGAGAGCTGGTGGATACCTTAGCAGGCTTCTTTGTCGTAGATGACTTTTGGGTGGCATTGGTAGCACCACGTTCCTTTCCAGCCGTGCTCGATGTCTTCCGACGTGCCTCCTTAGATCCCGCATCTTCATCCTCGCAGTCTTCTTCCTCACTGTCTTCTTCCTCGTCATCCTCGTCCTCGCGAGCAGGCTTCTTTGTCGTAGATGACTTTTGGATGACATTGGTAGCACCACCACGCTCCTTTCCAGCCATGCTCGATGTCTTCCGATGTGCCTCCTTAGGTCCCGCATCTTCATCCTCGCAGTCTTCATCCTCACTGTCTTCGTCTTCGTCTTCGTCCTCGTCCTCGCCATCTTCCCACCCTTTCGAATCATACGTCTCAATGGCATTTGACTGGTCACCTGCTTTCTGTGTGGTGTGACCTTTATCTTTGCCACCAATCCGCACAAGGGAAGAGGTGGCGCCAGTATCCGTTGTCAAGTGAAGAGCAGGCGTGGTCCGTTTGTTGCCACGCACACCCGGCGGGACATTGCCGTCGTCGTCTACGTCCATTCGGGACCGATCGGTCTTGTTCGTGACTCGGTTGGCGTCGGCATGAGCAGGCGCAATCCGATTCTTACGACGCGTGCCCATCGGGACGACGACGTCGTCGTCGACGTCCATTCCGGACTCATCAGGGTTGTCAGCGATGTCGTCGGCGAGACCTCCATAGGTGTTGAGTGAGATCGCTGATTTAATTTGTTAGTTACATCGTTTGTGCGCAAGTTGTGTAATTTAAAACGTACCTGGCTGAGACTTCGATCCCTCAATACCACCTATAGGTTGGCGTTCGAACGTTCGAACATGCGAGGGGATGGCGAGTGCGAAACACCCGAGGGATAATCGGAGACGAGGGACGGCGATTACGAAACGCCCGAGTGAAATGAGGGCGAGGGACGGTGAGTGCGAGAACGTGAGGGAGGGGAGGGGGACGAGTGACACAAGGGAAATGAGCGCGAGGGACGGTGAGCGCGAGAACGTGAGGGAGGGGAGGGGGACGAGGGACGCGAAGGACGCGAAGGACGCGATGGACACGATGGACGCGATGGACATGGGATACGAGGGAAATGAGGGCGAGGGACGGTGAGTACGAGAACGTGAGGGAGGGGAGGGGAACGAAGGACGCGAGGGACGGCGAGCACGAGATACGTGAGGGAGGGGGAGGGGAACGCGTACAACAGAGGGCGGGACGCACGAGGGAGGGCGAATATGAGAAGCACGAGGGAGAGGGAGGGGGAGAAGCACCGTACAAGATGCGCGAGGGACGCACGAGTACGAGATGCGTGCGGTGGAGATTGACAATTAAGTCAGTTAAAAATGGCAAGAACAGCAAGTTTAAAGATAACGTACGTTTCGTCCCGCTACTCCTCTCTGCTTGTGGGGTAATGACAGGCGTTCAAGCGTCGAACGATTGAATTTGATGCGAGGCGCGGCGAGTACGAGATGCGTGAGGGAGAGGGAGGGAGGGGAACCACACGAGGGAGGGCGAATAAGAGACACGAGGCGCGGCGATTACGAAACGCCCGAGGAGATGAGGGCGAGAGAAACGACGGACGGCGAGTGCGAGATGCGAGAGGGAGGGGAGGGGAATACACACAAGGGAGATGAGGGAGAGAGACACGAGGGAGCGGGAGGGGGAAACGCACGAGTACGATATCAAGTAAGTCGATTGTAACAAGAACAGCGAGGGAGATGCGTACCGGTGCCTTTTTTCCCGCTGACTCTCCTTTCTTTCGAGGAAACGGGTTGAGACGAGGCTTGTTGAAATCTCTCAGACTCGGGCTGCCAGTTGTCGCGAAACCCAGAGACGGGAGGAACCGAAGCCGATCGCTCGAGTGTAGACTTGAAGGGAGGTTTCTTCTTCTTGCTCGGTGGACTGGAGAGTAGCGTAGGTGTACGGATTAGGTCCATGATCCGGAATGAATAACGGGGAAAATCAAGCAGTTTGATGAGTGTTGGCGCATTGTTGGAAAGAGTCGGAACAACGTACCGCCCAGATGAGTCAGACTCAACACTTCCATTTCGGTCGACCTTCCGCTTTGCGCTGCCTCGGCCGTCTTTCTCCGACTCTACGACGCTCTCTTGCCGGCTGTCGTCCCTCAAGTCCCTGGGCCCGTCAAGTCCCATCTGCGAGTCGTCATCGACGACCCGAACTTTCGCCCACTGAAGCAGCGCCGCTGATTCAGACCCATACCGCTGAATAAAGTCGTCAAACTCCGGATCGGCCTCGGCAGCGCGGAGCAGTCTTTGCTGGCGTACAGCATCCCTCACACTGATCGACGGCGTCGAGTTCGTGGTCGTCACCTTGGCCTTGGCCTTGGCCTTTCCTTTCCTCTTTGCCGGTGCGTCGATCTCTCCATCCGAGTCGTCGGTAGCCTCGCCTGCCTCGCTGGCGGGGCATTTGATACCAGTTTCTTCTGTCTCTGTAATAGAACCTGTATCTTCTTCCAAGCGACGCTTTCTGCTAGCGTCGACGACGACTTGAATCGGACTTCTCAACCTCGGTGTTCCGGAAGCTTAGAGAATGTACGTACCGTCACCATTTTCAGTCGAAACTGAATTCGAGGGAGGCTTCGCGGTACCACGGGGCTTCTTGGTCATTCCGGGTCCACTCGGCTGACGTGCAGAAGCAAGCTTCTGTTGCTGGGCAGCAAGTAATTGGCTTTCGGCTTCAGCTATCCTGTGGATAACGAGCTGCGGTTCCGCAGCTGTGGGGGGTGTACGTGACGTCGCAGCCGTGTCGGGTAGTGAACTCGAAGGCCTTTCACCCCGGTCGACATAACCTGGGTGAGCGTCCCTATTCGTTCTTCGGGTGGTGACCATGGGGTAACGAAAGGATAGACACACCCCGTTGGGGCCGTACTCGAAGCAAGTACCAGACGAAAAAAAGGTAAGTAAGGAAGTGCACAATAAAGAAACACCGAGAGTGTGGGATTACGAGGTACTCAGTGCCACTGACCTTCAAAGTAAGTGACAAACAAATATATATGCTACGCATCAAGGCAAATAACACATGTTAGTTTGTGTAGTAATCAATTCTGATATTTCGGACGGATATCTTGTCAAAGCTATATACAAGACCAGGTAAGTGAATGACAAAGTAGTACTTGCAAGACGTAGGATTAAAATTCCAAAGGTACTGAACACCGAGGTTTCAAACTTAAAGTAAGTAACAAATAAAGAAATTTGCTATGTATCAAAGGCAGACAATATATGTCAACTAATTTGTAGTCTAATTGAAGGTCACGGTACTCCTGACTCGGAACTGCTACGTCTGCCAACCCAGGTTTCGAAGTAAGTGACAAATAAATAAATATGCTACGCATCCAGGCAAACAATATATATGTCGACTAATTTGTTTTAATATCTTAGACCAATACTATTCTCTCAAAGCCAAATACAAAACTAGGTGTGCATAACCAAGTAGAACTTGCATAGATATAGGGTTAAAATTCTACAGGTACTGAACTGCAACATCTTTTAACTCGGGCTTCAAAGTGAGTGACAAATAAATAAATTTACTATGAATCAAGGAAAAATATGACATCTAACCTGTAGTAACCCATCCTAATATACAGATATTCTCTTGACACCAGGTGATACAAGATAAGACAAGAAACATTGGTAAGTTTATTACAATTTGAAAAGAAAACTTTGTGTGGATATAGCATCACAATTTAAATTCTGAAGGCACTACTACTCTAGTACCAACTCAAGCTTTGAAGTGAGTGATATACAAAACATTACATCTAATCTGCAGCACAGCTTGGTATTTTATTACTCAAATTATTCCAGTTCCTATTCATGGCTTCAACCTTCAAGCCAAGGAAATATTACTGTGCACAGCCTATCACTGCAGCATGTAGAAAGGGATTTGTATCTCGAGGGGGTTGGATTAGTCACAGGGATGCTATCCATGCCAGTTCAAAAAATCCTAGAGCTAGACCTCGTCAGCATCCATATCAGCCACCAAGAAAACAACTGGATGATATAGACTCAGAGGAAAACCAGGAGGAGGATGAGGACAGTTCTGATATAGATATGGTGGATGCAATTCCTGTGGGTGCATATTATGTTACCCATCCTGTTCTAGATGGTGAGTTCTATCTATATTTAGTAGCAAACCTGGTATATACTAAACATGAAATTACTGGAATGATAAATAGGAACTCCTTGTGATGCCAATGGTCAGGACTTGCCACCAGATACTCCACCTCCCCCTCCTCAGCCAAAAGAAGGTGGTACATGGCACCCATTTAAAAGCCGTGCCCATTTCGATTTGGCTGATTTTCTATTTCGTCGCAATGAAATGGCAGGAGAACAGGTGGACGACTTGATGCATATCTTAGCATCAATGAATAAAGAAGGACAACCACCATTTACTGGTCAAGATGATGTTTATAAATCGATTGATAGAATTGCAGAGAAGGATGAATGGAGCTCCTTGACGTTATGGCATGCAGATGGAGATGGAGTGGCTGAGGGTGAAGATACCAGGACTCTTCCAACATGGAAGCAAGCCAAGTATGATTTATGGCTACGGGATGCAAAAAAAGTGGTGGAGGCACAAATATCTAATCCAGAGCTGAAAGACCATATGGATTATGCTCCACGCCAAGTCTTTGGCAATAAGCACCAACGTGTTTGGTCAGATTTCATGAGTGGAAATTGGGCTTGGGACCAATGTGTGAGTACTTTTCATTTTCAATTGTTATGATAACAATAGTAGCTAATATTTGCTAATATAGAATGAACTTGCCAAGGATGAAGATAATCATGGGGCAATGTTTGTCCCTGTGATTCTTGGAAGTGACAAGACCACAGTGTCTGTTGCAACAGGGAACAATGAGTACTGGCCATTGTATATCTCTACTGGAAATGTACACAATGGTGCAAGATGTGGACATGGACAGGCTGTTAGTTTGCTGGGATTTTTGGCTGTTCCAAAAAGTGAGTAGACATTGTAATTCAATGTGTTTAAAATTAATTTACTGTGATAGCTGATAAAGAGTTTGAATCTGATGAAGAATTTCGTAAATTTCGACGTCATTTATTTCAAACTTCACTTGCTATAGCACTGGAACCTCTACGAGCAGCAATGTCCAAGGCTGAGGTGGTTCTTTGTCCTGATGGCCATTATCGAAGAGCAATATATGGAATTGGTCCATACATTGCAGATTATCCTGAACAGGTGCTGTTGGCTTGCATTGTTCAAGGATGGTGCCCCAAGTAAGTAAATTATATGTTATAGAATATGGAAATTATAATAACAATATTTAATACAGGTGTTTTTCTAGCCGTCATAATTTGGATGATAGTGATGATCCCACCATACTGCGTAATCATGAGCATACAAAGCTGCTTATGAAGAGCCTTCAGTCTAGTGTCTTGTGGAAGGAATATGGAATAGTTGATGATATCTTGGTAAATCATCTGAATTATTGTGAAGTATACATTATTTTTTCTAATATTTTATAGCCTTTTACAGCATCTTTTCCTCGTGCAAATATCCATGAATTGATCTCCCCTGACATACTTCATCAAATCATCAAAGGCACATTCAAGGACCATCTTGTGGCATGGGTGGAGATATATATCAAAGCCACTTATCCAAATTCAAAAGCTATTTTAGCTGACATAGATCGTCGGTATGTCATATCTTGTTCTACCATTTACAAATTAATCATTTCAAATTATATAGGATTGCTGCTGTTCCACCCTTTCCTGGATTGCGACGCTTTCCACAGGGGCGGGGTTTTAAACAATGGACAGGAAATGACTCCAAAGCATTGATGAAAGTAAGTGTCAGCAAAATAATATTCAGTTGTTATTAAATAAATGTATAAATTGATCCTAATATTTGTCACTTAGGTTTATCTTCCTGCTATTGCTGACTATGTTCCTGAAAAAATGGTGCAAGCCATTGCATCATTCATGGAGTTCTGCTACACTGTTCGCAAATCCTCTATAGATGAGGCTGATTTGGATGCTATAAGCCAAGCTCTGGAGAGGTTCAAAGTTACACGAGTTATATTTGAAGAAACTGGTGTTCGCCCAACAGGAATATCCATCCCTCGTATTCATGCTTTGCAACACTATCATCACTTTATCCAGCTGTTTGGAGCACCAATTGGTCTTTGTTCCTCCATTACAGAGTCTAAGCACATCCAAGCTGTGAAGAAACCATATCGCAGATCAAACAGACATGAAGCTTTGGGCCAGATGATTGTTACTAATCAACGCTTAAACAATCTGGCACACTTCAGGAATATACAAATCGCTAAAGGTAATGTTTTATATCATGATGTTTATCTAGATAGACAAATGCTAATTAGGTATATTCAGGATTATTGGATAGACCATTAATTCCTGATGGCATTGAGCCTGAATCATTGGAGGATGATGAACATCGTGATGATGAAAATGTGGATGAAGCTGAGGATGCAGATGGTGAACACATAGATGCAATAGTAAAACTGGCACAAAGACCTGGTGAGATCTTTTCATATTTAACCAATATATCTATATACATTAAATATTTATCCTTAGTCCCTGACCGTCTCAGGACATTCGAAAATATGGGAAATGCAATTGGTCATCCTGAGCTTCCTAATCTTGTGGCAAGATTTGTGTATCAGCAGAGAAACCCTGATGCTGATATTCCTGATGACTGTCCTCTTGTTTTGGAACGAGGATATACCTACAACTCTGCAACTGCAACTTTTTATGCTCCAAGCAATCAATCTGGAGTAGGGGGAATGCATCGTCAGCGGATTTATGCATGTCAATCTTGGAAAAATGGACCTCCTCGTTATGATTGTGTGTTTGCTGAACATAACCCAATGCTTCCAGGATTTCAAGGTTTATATGTTGTTCAAGTCATTTTATTTTTCTCTTTCTCATACAGAAACACATTTTATCCTTGTGCTTTGGTACGATGGTTCACTACAATTGGTGCTGAACCATGTAGAAAAACCAATATGTGGATGGTGGAACCAGAACTGGATGAACATGGAAGGCATGCAGTCAGTGTCATTCACTTGGATTGTATCATGCGCCCTGCACATTTGATTGGAGTATATGGAGATAATATTTTACCAAGAAATTTTAAACATACAGATTCACTTTCTGCATTTGCTGCATTTTATGTTAACAAATTCTCTGATCATCATGCTTTTGAATTAGCATTTTAGCATTCTAATATGTGTATTGTTGTTAAATGGTATATTCTGTATATTCAGTCTGACATTAGGCTTGAATTATGTGTCAGAAGAATACTTGTTTTGTGGTTACTTGTATAGTGGAAGGTAACAGTGAAAGTCTAGTATCTATCTGAACTGAAAAGGCTATTCATCTTCTGAGGTCCAGGAAGGTTGAAGAGGCTGATGAATGTCTTGATGTGTCATGGCAGAGATATTGGTTGATATGATTTGAAGCAAAGAGTAGAGAGTAGCAGAGAGTTTTGGTGAGGCCATCACAATTATCTGAAGCACTGTTGGGTTTATAAAAATGGAGCAAAGCTCTTTCTTCACACATGCAAAACTGGTCAAGGAAACTAAGGCAGGCTGGTCATGTTCTGTGGTCCAAGAAGGTTGAAGTGATGAATGTTTCAAAGTCATCATGGCAGAGATGTTGGTTGGTTGATAGTACTCTGACTATAGTTTCAAGCAAAGGGTAGTAGAGAGTCTTGATGAGGTTGTCACACTTGTCTGAAGTACTGTCAAGGTCTAGAAAAATGGTGCAAAGTTTCTTCTTCATGAGCTCAGGATTAGTCTTGTAAGCTAGGGCACTCAAATAATGGAAGGTATGGAAAATGGGCTCATCCAAAGGTGCTGTCACCACCTGGATCACATTCAAGATAGTAATTCAGTGACTTTATACCACATAGATATCCTATGTCCATACCAAACTGAAGCTTTGTATATTTTGCAAAGTGAGATGCATTTGGATTAAAAAGTGCACAAGTGTTGCCAAAATTGGACTCACTACATATACTTGCACAGTGAGCTTAGTAGAGCCCTTTTTGCCTGGGTTAGAAACTGACAACACAACTTGAAGGCCTGGAAGTCTTTCAATGGCAAGCTAGCAAGTCTCATTTCCAATGCCAATTTCACCACTGTAATCAAAATATGAGATGGGAGACTACCACACCAAGTTATCAGTTGCTACTAGCTGGATGGGAGTGGAATTATAGCACATGATCATGTAATACTTGGCCAGTATGGGTCAATTTTCCACAACTTTTCACCCATTATACTCACGCAGACTCAGAGTAATCTTTGACATCTCCACTAGTGTCATCTGCCTCTTCCTCCTACAGCAAAGATCTACTGAAATCATGGTCACACAAAAGCAGAGGCCATTTAACTCATTCATCCAAAAAGGCTTCAAGATGTTCGCATTTTCTTTAAGTGACATGGAGGTCAATATTGGTTATATTTCAGCCATTTATGGATGGAATGACATCATTATTGGCTCTAATTATAGATAGAGGCTTTTATGACATTCGGCACAGCCACTTGCAAGCCCACCAATCACTTGCCGGGATTGCCTGTATTGATACATTTGTCTGTCTACAGCCCCATTATTCAATTAAATATTAAATTGATCATATCTCCACAACACATGGACCATTTTACATTAAAAAAATGGTGATAGAAAGCAGAAATCGAGTAGTATCTTTGAAGCACAGAAAAAAAAAGGTTTTGACCGTTGAGATTGCCCATATTGATACATTTGTCTGTCTACAGCCCCATTATTCAATGAAATATTAAATTGATCATATCTCCACAACACATGGACCATTTTACATTAAAAAAATAGTGATAGAAAGCAGAAATCGAGTAGTATCTTTGAAGCACAGAAAAAAAAAGGTTTTGACCGTTGAGATTGCCCATATTGATACATTTGTCTGTCTACAGCCCCATTATTCAATGAAATATTAAATTG
>JBBPNU010000997.1:0-11630 GCA_038091055.1 Leccinum angustisporum
CAGTGGACTCCAGGTCAGTAGCTCATTGTTATTTCGCTCAATATCATTCTTGGTTACTCACAGTGGACTCCAGAGTGATCCCTAAGTCCATATCTAGTGGTTATCCCACTCCCACAAGCTTTCTGTGCTTATCAAGCCAGTAGTAATTCAATGATGAAATCAAGTCAATTCCTCGGACCGAATCCAAGTGAAAATAGACTCAAAAAACGAGGCTTTGTGGTATTTTGATTTTTTGTGTAATGAAGTGACTCGTTTTTGACTTATTTGCATAGTTATTGTGGGAGTTTTGGTCTTTCCATAGGTTCAATGATATCTGTGAGTGGGACCTGCATGTCTCTGTCAGGGGGGTAAGTACCAAGAACAACAGCCATGACATTTCAAACGATTGAGGAGCGTGGTCCATCATGAATAGCTGACCTAATATTGTGATATACAGCTGGTCTAGAGGATGGATGGTAGTGGCAACTCAGTTAGCCGCGGCAGCGGCATCCTGACTCCTCAAGTGGAATACTGCAATGAAGAGGATGGTGTTTATCAATATTTACAAAGTATTGGAACACCCGACTCGGAGGGTCTTCAACCCTCTTCTGCCGTGTTGTGCATTTCTCATCAATTTCATCTTGAGAAGAACAGAATCAGACATGCATTTTCTAGAGGGGAGCAAGTTGAAAGTGGGAGCGAAAACAGCTCCTTCAGACACATCCCCAACTTCTCATGACGGAGCGTCGCTGTCGCCGTCATTTTTGGTAGTACATGCTTTGGGGGGTTTCTTTGTCGCTTTAGCTTTCGGTGGCATGGTGGGTACCAATCAATCAAGGATCCAGACGCCAAGGCTTGTCGCGGATTTCACGACACTACACATTTCTCTGGCTGGTTGGTCAATGAGTACTAACTGTCTCAATCTAGTTCAGCGGGATTTCTGTTATCATAGCCATATGAAAGGAGATGACTCACCCCTGGTAAGGAGTTCACATGGGCTACATTCGACTGACATTTCGATACATTTTAGAGGGGTTTGGAGACCACGCAAGCTCTCACGGCACACAGATAGTCCAAGTCTTCGAGCGCAAAATCCTTCGTATGGAGATTGATGAACAAGATCTCGAAGAAATCCACCTCCTGGAACGACATCTTTTCGTGAAATCTTTCAAAGAGCACTTTCTTCGATGTGCCACAGGATGTGGAGCGTCCAAGGTTTTGATATTGAAGATCGAGGGTTGAAGCTCCTGCATCCGATCCATATCCTGCTCAACTCGAACAATCAGCGCTGTAAGCGTCTCATCAGGACGCTTCGTGATTCTGAAGACCTCCTCATAAACCACAAATCTTGTCCCAGCCTTCTGCTGCATATACAGCGCCCTCAAAGCGTACAAGGCGTGGAGATCGTCCTGATGCTCCCTATCAGATGTGGATCCTCTGATCAGGCGGGATATTGAGGATGGTCTCCCTCGCAGCCTTGTTCTGTTTGATGTCCTAAGCGTCCTGATCAGCACCAGGGGCCTTTGGAATGAAGTAGAGCCTTCATCTCCTCGCTCCAGGTGTTATAGTTGGTGCCAATGAGAGGAGAAATGCACTGGGAATGGTGGTCTGATGCCAAGATGAGAGGAGGAGGTGGGGCGAAAAGAGAAGTGGTTTAAGAGGTAGAGAGTATGGGGCTTAATAGGAGGTGAATTTTTAGGAGGTCCCTGGGGGCTTTGTGGTGCAAAGAGAGGTCGGAATTTGGACTCTGATACCACAATGCTTTCCAATGACAACTACAACTCGGATCAGCCTGGAAGTCTCTACAGTAGATGTGGGTTTCTGAGGGAGATGAATCGAATGGTGAGGTCGATAGAGCGTCAGTAACCAAGAATGATATCATATTGAGCGAAATAACAATGAGCTACTGACCTGGACCAAAACTCCGAGGCTTATGTCGAGTGGCTCTAAATACTGGCAAACAACTGGCAGCCACAATCAGCCACAAGTGTGGGAAAAGTAATCAGAACTCCACAAGGGTCTAGCACTTCGAGAAGAAAAGTTTGAGAAGGTTATCGACTATGGGGAATTCAATGATAATGGTTAGAAGTAGCGCAAAGTGCTAGCAAGTCTATAACGAAGTAAATCAATACATGTGATTGTTATGTTGCGTGAGTTGGCTGTTTCAAAGGGAGCTGGAGATGTTCGAGCAATGGTTTGTAAATTTCTGGTACATAGTTGGTTGCTGATGGGGTAAATTAAATAGCGTGTCGGGAGTCTGTATTGAATCGCTCGATGAGGTTAAGTCACTGGTGTGGCTTCTAGGTGTGGAAAAAGTGCTACAAGAGATAGTGGGATAAATCCCTGAATGCCCTGTTGCCACAAACAATGTAGGAACATAGATTGTTGCATGTAGTGTTTAAAAGTCTGGTTCATCTGGTTTTTTTGCTAAACATTATGCAACCAGACTGAAACTGGACCTAAAAAAATTGTGTGTATGATTTGCCGCACCACAACTGAACTGTTGTGGTCCAATCAATTTTTAGGACCGATTTCGACTTGTTTTTACAAAGACTGGTACATATAGAGACGGAATGTTGGCTTTTTTCGATCTCATTAGTGTATGAATTCCCTTATTTCCCACCAAGATGTTGCCGATTATGGGTGGAAGATCTGATCATTCTGGCATGTGTCTATTTCAATCTGTAAGTGTTTGGACTCCTTGTTAGACTTGAAATATGCATGAATATGTTACTATAGGGGTAAATTGTGTCATAAGATCTATATCATTGTAGTTGTTCTATTAGTAAAATATGAGATACTAAGTATCAGTGTACCACTTACACTGCTATTCCTGCAATGAGTAACAGTTTGGAATAGTTGGAATCTGATTTCCAACTTCCAGGGTCAGATATAAGATATCAATGAAGAAGCATTAAAAGTACTTGAACTTTCCGGTAGACAACATGGTGCATCTACATTCACAATGCTGGATGCAACAGATTGCATAAGTTTCTTTCAGGTCATGAAAGTTGTGAAAAGCCTGTGATATCAGAGATAGAGCCTAAGCAAGATAACAAAAATACATCAAGGAACGTATAAGAATGCTGCTCTAGCTATGACAGTAATACTTGGTTTCCTAGTGGATCAAAAATCATATGTCCCAAAGTTGCAACCATTTTCAGTGGCTTCAAGCACAATATGAAGGCAATGATGGAATCCTCAGGGAGCCTGTCACTAAGCAGATTTAGCATTCTGAAAACTGGGTGTATAAACTCTGCAACAGGCCAAAGGGCAGCAAGCACAAAAAGTGGTAGATTCAACCAGCCGTATGTATGGTTGATTGTAAGGGGATCCAACACCAGATGATCCGCAACAACATTATCTGATTGGAAATTCACAGAACTTCCCTGAAGATCTCACTCAGTTCGTTCAAAAGAATAGTAAGTACAATGCAGAAATGTGAAGAAAATGTTTGTATGTTCTCATTGCCAGTGACACTTTTCATCCAAAAGCTGAAGGATTCCAAGATAATTTGAAACAGGAGATCTGTCTGCCGACATTTTTCTATCCATACTCAGCAACATTGTATTCAAAAATAACTGACTATACAGACATTCTCTCGTCAGGGTAAACTACACAACATATGACGTGTGTCACCAATCTGACTCAGACTCACTATCGTGCCCAGAATCATTCTCACTCTAGTCATATATAAATGACCCAGTGGTGACACTGCTACATTCACCCAAGGAACCACAGCATGCAAATATTGTTTCTTTGAGTGTGAAGGACTCAATACTATTAGCATATGTGTGCTCTACAAAGACAAATATTCAGTTGGGTTGTGACAGGATCTAACAACATCTGTAGGGTTGACAAACCCAAAAGCATTTTTGGAATGCATCAGTAGAAATTTGACCTAATCTAGTGCCTTCAGACCTAACATTTTTTTCGGCTGCCAACAGCATGATATTGTTGTGATCACTGGGATGACATTGGGGATGAGGCCCTCGGGGCTGACCGAGACTAGGAATTTGAGTTAGTTTAGATTCCAGAGATAGAGATCCTTCGCTTCACATAGAACCCGACTACAACGACTGGGGTAATCATGATTGTAGTAGCTATGAGAATGGCGACTACAGCCGTGACTGCTACTCAGTGGACATTTTGACTTTCCCGCTCTGCAGAGTTTCTAGACAAACATTGGTTGATCGATTCCGGTTGTTCTGATCACATTACCCTCTGTGAATCTAACTTCAGCGTCGTGGGAGATGATACCAAATACGCATGTATTGCTGATGGTACTTCTATAAAAAAATGATCGGACCTGGTACTGTTCTTCTCAAAGCGGTTGCGCGTACAGAACCTCTTACCTTGAACGGTGTTTCGTTCTCACCTGAAGCTTCTTGTCATCTCTTATTGACGAACCAATTAGCTTTACAGGGTTGTAAGACTATTATTGACAAGACGACTGATATCTTTGAGAAGCAAGGACATCTGATATTCTTCACTGGTTTCGGATGACTTCGTTCACTCTTACTGGAGATGTTCACACCTTGCAGGATGATTCATCATTCGAACTTGATAAGCAAAGAAAGCTTGTGGGAGTGGGATAACCACTAGATATGGACTTAGGGATCACTCTGGAGTCCACTGTGAGTAACCAAGACTGATATTGAGCGAAATAACAATGAGCTACTGACCTGGACTCCACTGTGAGTAACCAAGGGAAACAGAACAGAGGACTCCAAGGCTTATGTCGAGTGGCTGTAAATACTAGCAAACAACTGGCAGCCACAATCAGCCACAATCAGCCACAAGTGTGGGAAAAGTAATCAGAACTCGAAGAAAAGAAGGTAGAGCGATATGAAGCGAACACAAAGGTCTAGAACTTCGAGGAGAAAAGTTTGATAAGGTTATGGACCATGGGGAATCCAATGGTGAGGTTAGAAGTCGCGCAAAGCGCAAGTCTATAACAAAGTAAATCAATCAAAAGAGGGTGAAATCACCAAAAGTAACACATACATCCTCTAGGCTACTTCACCATTATTCTCACCATTACCTTCTTCTCTCGAACTTGACCCAAATCAAGACGAAACAGAAGAGACATCGGAAATCATTTACCCTAGTCCTCTTATACCAGGACATACTAGGAGACGTCCTGACTCTATGTTTGTCACCCGAACAAGTTCATCAACATAAACGACGACTTCTAGATCCTTTCGATGAAAAAGGTAATGAGTTACCTGATATTCCACGTCATCTACAAGATGAACATGAGGAACTCACAGAACAAATAAGGCATGGAGATCTTGAAGATGAATTCTTCTATGGTAAAGTATTACTCCCTCACGTCCAGATACATACCCTCCAAGAGCTCCATGGAGGTTACCTACTGAGATAATTCCTAAGTTTAGGATCAAGCCACATCAACATAGACCTACTCAAGTTTTACGAGAGGAACCTCGTACAAACACAAGGACCTCTTCTCATGTTCCCAAACGACATATCCTCCTTGATAATACGTATGGAGAAAAGACACCACTTGAAATAGAGCAAGATCTAATGCCACAAAAATGAGCACAGAAATGGATACAATTTAGGAGGAGTCAACTCCAATGTTGACTTCCTTACACCTCTTACTCCGAGTATGGATACCCACTCCTATTCCAGAAGAACCACCAATTCTTACTCTTCATCAAGAAGATGACATGGATGGATTATACGATACTCCACCACCACAACTTTTTAGTTCTAAATGGGTTCGTCATTATATGTTCACTGCTGCCATTGCCATAGGGCACTACACCGGTTCATTACCGAGACATCAAAAAGCTGACACAAAGTGAACAAAAGAAATGGCAAAAATTGATGGAAGAGGAGATAAAATCTCTTCACGACCACAAAGTCTGGGAACTTGTGGATCTACCTCCAGGAAGAAAACCCATCACAGGGAGATGGATCTATGCTACGAAAAGCGATGGTCGTAAAAAGGTGTGATTCATTGCCAAAGGCTTTACTCAAATCTACAGAATAGATTTTGAAGAAACTTTTTCCCCCGTCACTCGCTTTGAAACAGTCCGCTTACTCCTAGCTCTTGCAGCCCTAGAAGACTGGGAGATCAAAGCTCTCGATGTCAAGACAGCTTTCCTCTTTGGAGAATTGGACGACGACGAGGAGCTCTATATGACTCAACCCAAAGGTTTGTTTCCTCAAGAAAGGAAAAGAAAACAAAGTTTGTTGACTATGCAAGGCTATCTATGGCCTCAAGCAAGCCGCTATCAAATGGAATAAGGCTTTGCATAAATCCCTTAAGAAGATGGGATTCAAACGCACAATCTCAGATCCTGGCTTTTATATCAAATATATTGCAAGGACAAAATTGTTTTTGTTGTTTATGTTGACAATGCACTTTTTATGGGTAGTAACGTCAAACTGCTCCTCGAGCATATTTCTATCTTCACGAAGTAATGGGAATCACATGATTTAGGCGATGCCACAGAATATCTTGGCATGCACATTACCAGAGATCGAAAGAAACGAACTCTGAAACTTAACCAAATTGTCTATGTTGAGAAAGTTGTTAAAAGATTTCAACTAGAGAATGCGAAACACGCACAGACACCTTTACCTTCCGGATATATTCTGAGTCCCAATGAGCAAAAAGAAGATCCCAAACGACGATCACAATATCAATCAGTGATCGGATCTCTTCTTTACATTATGCTGGGCACACGACCAGATCTTGCTTACTCAGTGATCAAGATGTCACAGTTTTCTGCAAATCCATCCGAGGATCACCTCAATCGAGCGCTCTATATCTTTCGATATCTCGCATATTCAAAAGACGTGTCTATCACGTTTAATGGACTTGCACGTGACTCAGGTTTCCCTGCTTATTGCGACACTGACTGGGCCGGTGACCAAGAAACAAGACAGATCATCTACGACTGGCTACTGTATCTACCTTGCAGACACTATCATTTCCTGGAGTTCATGACATCAGAAAGTAGTTGCTCTTTCTTCTACAGAGGCAGAATACCAATGATTGCCATGACCGAAGTTGTCAAATAGATAGAATGGCTTTGTAATCTCTTTGCTGAGAGATAGGTCATAAGATCAAACACCCGATACCACTTAATTGTGATAATCAGGGAGCCATGTTTCTTGCTTCGAATCTTGCTCAAGAAAGATGATCGAAATACATAGCGATTCGATATCATTATATCCGAGATGCGGTATTAGAGTTCAAGATACTTGATCTCTTTTTTATGTTCCAACTGTTGATCAAAAGGCTGACATTTTCAGCAAAAATGTTACCTTTGATATGTTCTGCACAGGTTGTTTATGCCTTGGTCTTACTGGCTATCCTGCCAAGCCATAATACTTTGTTCATCAGCTCAATGAGGAGAAGTGTTGAATCAGTAGTATTCCTTTACTCTATTACTTCCGATTCTAGACTGGTCCATTCTAGACCGAGTCTCTTTTCTTATCTTATCATTTCTCTGATTAGATAACAGCAGTTATTGCCATTGGCTTAACTCAGCTTATCTGAGTTCTTTATGCTATTGGTCAATACTTATGCTGACTGATGACTTACCCATCAGTGCTTACATATCATGACGAGATACTTACGCTATTGGTTAGAATCTCTTACATGATACTATAGAATGTTCTACAACATTCCATACACAAATATGTACAAACATATCTTGTAGTATATAAGGGCCTAAGCCTGACCCTTGAATATCAGATCGCTTTCACACAAGTCTAGTGATTGATACCTCGTCTTAGTTTCAACTTTTTGACTCATATACCTAGTAAGTTTTCTACTAGCGATTGCTCCCTGTAGGGCTCTATGGACGTACTATAACTATATCGAGACATTCATGCAAGGGGCATGGGTGTGGCAGCACTACCTACCGTGAGAATGTGCTAAGAAGCACAAAAGATGCCGATGTGGCAGATCTATAGATAAATGAATAAGTCTGAGATACCATCGGGATCTATCAAGATATGACAATGAATCGGCGATGTGAATTGGGAGATCGGATCAGGCCTTGCGAGGAAGATGAATTGCCCGATCAGATATAACTATAAGAGGAAGGTAGTGTCCCACAATCCCGTGATGTCATGTGACCTGGCAATAAGTACTTGTTGATGACAATGAAAAGGAGAAGACTAGAAGAGAGGGAGGTCACCGGATGACGCAAGGCAATGCGAGACTAGCAATAAAGCTAGGTGACGAACCGAGGTTCGTCACAGCCTCACGGTATCTTTGCATCTGCGAGGATTTCAAGGATTTTAATAATTAAAAATAGGACTGCGCCGGACTCACCACATCAAGTACAGTCTTCTCAACACGAGAAACCTATTCCTCGTCCCAATAACGTCTGATCTAGCTGAATCGTATCGTCGGATCCACCACTGATAGAGAAAATATTAGCGACTCTTAAACTTGTAACATACCGAGTCAAAGACTTACACATTGTTATGACGTTGAAGACCCACAGTGATGAAAGGTGAGATACGCTTGTTGTTCTCCGCGAGTTCTCCAGATGGACATAAATTTGAACTCGAAAGACGGTACAGCATGACGAAGCACAGGCCGTGATTCAGAGGACATTCACTGTTGAACGCAGTGAGGTACCTTGATTGGCAAGACCTGTCAGTGCTTGAAGTGCGATACAATAATGGACTGCCACTTACACTGAGGACTAATTCATACTCAGTACGAGCCATTCCGTGTTGTTCATCTGGTACTTCGTGAGGTCCTTCTGAGTCAGCAATGATAGAAACAAGTCGACTGCCGGTTGCAAGGCACGAAAGCGGTTGATCATGTAGATTGAACGTAGAGTCCCACCGAGTCCGAACATCATGAAGGACTTGTGTCTCGGGCACTTTGACGATCTTGGCAGCTGGGTTTTTGAACCACTCTTGCAAGTTCCTAGTTGCGATGGTCTTGGTGAATTTTTCCCATCGAATGCCCGATGCACGCATGATGCGAACAATGTCATGCCCAAGTGCGACTGGGTTCTTCTTCACGGCATGCAAGTACGAGCTCCTGTCCACTTTGGCATCATCAAGGTCATCTACCCAAGCCTTTGCTATGGCCACAAGGTCGGGGGCCAAAAACTTGTCGATGACATGCTGTACGCAAATGTTCATGATGTGCGGAAAGCACATGACTCTCCTATCAGCTGCATTGAATTCGAGAGGGAGCTCACGAGCAGCGAGAAGTAGTTCGAGGTGCTTCATCATTGTGACATGGTTTCCAGTGTTGTCGACAGTGAAATGACCAATTTTGACCATGATACTGGCTCAATCAAGCAGATAGAGAACCGTTCGTGCAAGTGATTCGCCGGTATGATTCCCTCAAATGCGGTGGAAGGCCAGGAGGGCGGACTTTATCTTCAGGTTTGACAGTGTCTTGTTCCCGACGATCCAATGTGCTGTTACTGCCAGATAAAGCTTGTGAGAATTGCTAGACTTTGGCAAATATCGGTCATAAACAATATGTTCCCTAGTGCACTCTAAGTATCGTCAACAGCATTGATTAGTAGGGTCATCTGATGAAGGTTGGAATACTTACGGCGAGGTCTTGCTTCAACACAACAAAATAGTCTTGCCACATCTTGACTATCCCTGTTTTGATCTTGCTCTGGTGTGGGATGTCCTTGTTGTTGAGGTCGTCTTTCAAAAGAAGGAGGAGGTTTCGAAATTCCTTGCCATTGATGATGCTAAGAGCCTGGTCGTCTGCAACAATGAAGTTGACAAGGTACTTGTAGAAAATGGGGAGTGAGAATGGTGGGATGCCATCTCTAAGACCAACATTCATCGTGTGACTGGGAGCAGAACCATTTGTGGGACATGGCGGAATGTTTTGAAGATTGATGCCCTTCTTGACAAAGGACTTGAGCTTGTCAAAAGTATACCCGAGGTTGATGGAATTTTTTACTGTGGGTACTTGAATCAGCCATTCTCTGCCTTGTTGCAATGTTAGGACAAGATATGCAAGGAGATGCCACTTGGCATGAGAGCGCGAAGGAAGACAGTCTTATGAACAGAGAGTTACTTGGCACAGGGATGACAGCTGCTTGGGTGGTGCGACAAGCTCGAGTAGTCGGAGTCTTTCCTTGGTGGGGTGGCATGGTTGCAAGTTGGTGGTGAAGTGACTCAGCGGCTGCCCATTTTGTGTGTCTGGTTGTGTCATAATGCATAGTTGGCCGGCAAGGATAAACATGTCAACTGCGCTCCATGATACGAGGTGGGTAGTACCCACTAGTCAAGTTGTAGATGTGAAGGGCATAAAACTCACGACCAAGTTACATTAACTTCAATGCCTTATTCCAAACACTGGACCAAAAGATGAGATTAAGTTATAGATCACTGGCAGTGAAGCGGATACTCACATGCAAAGTTGCTGGACCTCTTTCTCAGTCACAATGTTACCACCCGCCATCCAATTACCAGCCATTCCAGTGTTTCGAGCAAGCAAGATGACTATTCCATTCATTTGAGTAGGCAAGAATCGGGCGCAAAGAATAACACAAGGTGGAGAACCGAATGAGCAGCAGAAGGGTAAGCAAAGTGAACATGGGAGTCTCAGGCTGCTTGACGTGGCCCATGTGGGTGATAGCGCGGCTACACAAACACAAAGTCGTTCAAATGAGTTACGTGAACACTTCCGGTGACCTCCGAGCACAGAACAAGGCTAGTATGAGATACATACAAAGTAGCGATAAGGTCAGAAATACACATCGAGAAACGGAGTATCTACATGAAGCTAGCACAAAATTCGAGTGACATTGTACAGGAATAGAACTACCATTTAGGACCTCTTCGTTTTCTTGGTTGAAGACGTATCATCACTGCTTGGATTTCTTTCCAATAAGCCCGCATGAAACAAACAGTAGCGCTTGAATGCAGTGCACCACAGTCCACTCACGATCGCTTTCATAAGCACGGGCCACTGGATAGGATGCGAAGGGGCACTCCAAGCAGGTACATCTGTCAGGCACTGCTGATGATTGTCTTCATCGTTGATTCCCTGCTGTTTTTCATTCTTAACACATGTGAGTGTCTTTTCCTGGACAGCATATTGACTGAGGTATCACTGCAATCACTTCATCAATGGCGACGATGATCCAGTCCCTAACAAGTTCCAGCGCATTCGTGAGAACGGCGTCAACAGCCCCAGTGTTGACATCAGGATATAGGGTGTAATAGGGTCTTGGGTCAGTGTCAGAGGCAACAGTGAGGAAAGAGAGTACATACTCCCAACGTGTAGACAGTAGAATCATGCTCAGATAGCTGGATTTTTTTTGCCTGGACTCGCAATCCAAACCTCTAGCTCGACACAGGAAATCGACTTGCCTGAGGACTATTCTTTGAAAGATAGCTCGGGAATATGATATAGTAGTGCTTGAGCGGTGGCTGATTTCAGTGGGGGATTTGCAAATGGTGAGACCTCGATGATGTTGACCATAGTTAGCATGGAAAGAGTAGGACAGTCGGCGACGTATCGCGCAAACTTCTTCATGATCTGCTGCTTGGGTTGTGTGAAGCCAATTTTTGTGACCCAAAGTGTTTCTGGGGCCCTGTCGAGATCCGGGGTGTGAATGCTAATATGCAAGTCCGGGATACTACAAATAGTTTTCCCTTTGAAT